>VMBQ01008832.1:0-10713 GCA_007657795.1 Dreissena rostriformis
CCAGCAAGTATATCATTTTGCTAATGTTGTACTTCCAGGCTTACTGCCCGTAGTGGTTTTCCACCAGCTCTAAATCATCTGTTGTGTTTTTAAATGCCCTGTATTTAATATTTTACTTTAGATACTACTACTACTACTACTAATAATAATAAAAAAAGATAATTCTTACTATATTCCACCCCTTTTTAAGAACTCCTGCGCCACGACTTTACATGATAAAAACAGTGTTGGTTCTCGTTTCAGCAAACCCGAAGATGAAGAAAACGACATTCTTTTGTTTCTCTGGTAAATTGATAAGCATTTTATACATTTGTTGTTGCTCTTAGTTGATGAATGTTTTAAAAGTGTAATATGTATATATTTGTTAAAAACTCTAATATGTACTTATCTATAACATATAATTTATATTTATATTTATTTATAATCGGTTAATATACATTTGCTATGGAATGTATGATGTCATTAGATGTTGTCTTATAGTTTATCGATGTACATGTATACTGTTTTATGTAAGTATTCTTCACCGCATTCACCTGTGCATTCTTCATCATTTGGTTACTATTACCGAAAAATGTCCATTATGACTTTTTTGCACTAAAATGTCAAGTGGCTAGAATGAGTGTATGTATATTATAAATTAAACATATGCTTTTGAAATTTTGCATTTAATGAATATATCTNATAGGAACTTACGAGCAGCGTTATATGATTTCTCGTGTCTATAATGATATGTTGCCAGGAGATGAATTGGAGAATATTACGAATTTAAAAGAGCTTTTGTCGAACGATGGCTATAAATTGAATTTTGTTATTTTAAAAAATGAGTCATTGAATATTCTATGAAAATGAGATATCAACTATTGATTAAATTGTATATAAGGGTGTAAGCAGAGATTAAATTAATTTAAAGCCAAACTCTATGTAACTCTCATGGATTAGAACATCACGAATATATGCCTGGCAATTATATACAATTAAGGTTTATAAACATATATATCGAGTACAATGTAAAAATATTTTTCAAGAACATCGTGTATTTATTATCAAATTGATTACCAATCATTAATTTGAATGTTTTTTTTTTAAAGTTTGGAGTCTTGTCGGTAAAGATAAACATAATTTGAATAACATTTCATAAACGAATGTATGAGTTCAAATGATTGCAATATATTGGCTACTCTTACATTATGCCGAACACATTGTAGTTAATCATAATTGTTACGCGATTTATACTTTTGGCTTATCGTTGTTTTAACGTAGCAAAAACTGTTGCATATCGTAGTGAAAGACATGCCTCTCCCTCTCNCTAAGAGGTAATATTCTGCATTAGTCAGTCGGTCATACAAGCCCTTACACTTTCGGTGTTACCTGTTAGTGTGATTGTATTCTTACATATTACGATCATAGATTATTAATTCAGTTCAATAACTTATGGTGTACACCGAAATAATATGCATGGGTAATGTTTTGGTATTCTTGTCATTGGATAAGAAACTAAGGAGGGATGCATTGATAGCTGCCCCAGACGGAACGCGTATAGGCATGCTGTATGCCGTTAAGTATGTGAACTGTACTGTTCGATGTATTGTTTTATGATATTATTGAGAATGTTTGTGTGACGCATGAGTGTATATTGAATGTACGTAAAGAAGACATATTACGATCATATTCGCTTGATATACGAACTACTTACGATTCTGTAGTAAATATTGTGAAAAAATACTGGTTTTAAAAGTAATTTTGTTATAAAAGCAACGTTATCCAAAACTGTGTGTTACGACTTAATACCGCGGCGTGTTAAGTCCTCACTTGAGTGGTAGGGATGTGCCCAGTTCAAATTTAACGCAAGTGCATGTACATTTATGTCCGATATATTCGAGAGTCTCAGTTGTCAAATGTCAAGGAATAATATAGGTAAATAATACAAATCGCATAATAGGCAGACTAAAGTAATTCATTTAAATAGAAACGATATTTGTTATACTAAAAATACATTTTGTATGTGATGTCCGCAGACAATGTGTGTGAAGTCCCCACTGTGTGTGTGTAAGTGGTTGGTCTGCTTTCAGTGATTGGTCTGTCCTCAGTGATTGGTCTGTCCTCAGTGATTGGTCTGTCCTCAGTGATTGGTTTGTCCTCAGTGATTGGTCTGTCCTCAGTGATTGGTCTGTCCTCAGTGATTGGTCTGTCCTGAGTGATTGGTCTGTCCTGAGTGATTGGTCTGTCCTCAGTGATTGGTCTGTCCTAAGTGTGAAGCGTATCAAGCAACTGTCCCCATTTGTCGTATAAATAACATGCTTTATTTTTATTTTTAGAAAATAAAGTATAAGCTGTATATTATGGAAATGTACAATAAAGAATGTATGCGAAATTAAAAAGTCATACGATGTTTACATAATGAAATCAACAGTCGACTGCATAGTTCAGGTGTAATACGCCTTCACGTATGCATGTGTCTGTGTGTCTGTGTGCATTTTTGAGAGAATGTGTGTTCGTCTTTTGTGCATGCATATTTATTTTCATAAAATTAGTTAATTCTGAAAATATATGTTGTATGATATATTCTGTATTCTTTATTTAAATTTCAGTCTTCTAACAGTTATAAATATTTTCTCGAAAATACCCGCAGTCATCTCAAAGCGAGACACACATATATCACTGCATTTCAACAAGATAATCTAAACCAACAACGTGCAAGTGACAACTAAAACCACTTAAATAAGTAAATAAGGCATACAATGAAGCCGTAATTTTATTGAAACCCAAGAGAAAATAATATACAATCATATGAAAAAAACATACACGCAGATGAAGTTTGGCTTTACAAAGAATTATTGTATGCAATTATGAGTATTTTACTTAATGTTTTTAGGAAATAAATTTATAGCATGCAAATAATGTATAAAGATAAAATAAAAATAACAAAACAAATGTTTGTAATGTTAAGACAACTTACATACAGTCATAAAATTGTGCATATATTTATATATTCATATTTCTATGACTGTAACTTTGATAACTACGAAGCAACAGCGGAATGAAGGATATCTGTTTTTAATTGCAGTTCTAAGATTTTATAATCTTTATAAATCAAGTAGGCTTCAAAAGTTAATTTATTTTTTAAATGTGCTATAACATTTCAGCTTACTTTGATATAGTATACATTTAAACCAAAGTTGAATGTAAACACTACGGTCACTTTGTTTTGGTATATCTATTTAATCGATTTCGTGAAATGGTACAGCCATAAATTACTGAAACCAAGTTAATCAAGTTTAGTATCAATAGCATTAGACAACCACACTTTGCTATACTATTTATGCAATCACCGTCAGATTTATTTATATACTCTATTTATCAAAGTAGTATTTGACCACATGATTTCACACAAATAGTTTAGGGCTCGTTTTTGACAAATGGCAGATAGTGTTGATGAACCCCAAGTATTTTGTTTTTACAGAATTGTGTAGTGCAATTTATATCACATCGGGCATAGCGTAAATTCCCCAGACTTCGAAATCAGTTTTAATATTATTTTTTTCAATTCTGCTGAATAATGAAATAATGTGAGTATTTCAGATCCTGCTCATTCAGTGCATGACTTAAACATTTAATGTAACCTTAATAGAAAAATGTAAAACCTAAGTATGTAAAAACATCTGCTATATGAATACTTTCACCTTTGAGTTAATATTTTCTGAATATTTATATATTTATACTTTTGAAAAATACACACCTTCGTTTGTTCCGATACATCTTGAGACCCGACATAATAATTCATACATCACAACTTGTCTGTTCTTACATTTTATGGAAATTTATGTCTTAAAATGGACACACGTATACAGGGAATTAAACACAAAATAATGTAATTACTTTGTTTGTTCTTTCGAAAATGCTTATCACAAACTGTAAGTAAACATGCAGACTATGACTTAGTTTAACATCCTTATTGCTGAAAATTAATGCATCCCCTAAGATGAGAAGATTTGGCCACCAGTCCGGGCGGTCCCAATATTTCCCTTTATTTTTAGTATTCTATGTACTAATATTAAATTCCGATGATTACATTTCTTAACAAATAAGTTAACAAATCCCCTTAATTATAGGTATCAGGTAAAATACCTATAAACTACTACGCACAAACATCTTAAAACTATGTATCAGCAAACTAATAAATTCGTGCTTACATCCACTTAGACACACGCGGTTGATGTTTAAGTTTAATCAATAATATCGCGCTTAAAAGAGTCACACTCTAAACAGTTTTTTAACTTTCTCAACATCTCCATCAATTTTCTGCGCTAGTCGAGCCATGATTGGGTACTCGTATCTCCTGAAATCCTCACATATGGTTTTGTTCTTTTCAGAATACACTTTCTCATTCCAGTCCTTCACTTGGTTTGTAGGCGGTGTCCAATGTCCCTTGCATTCCCGATAGTGATGAACGAGAATCGTATCGTCGGTTAATAGGCGCAATCTGTAAAGCAACACAGGTTATTATGTGCAATCTAAATAAAACACATGTACGAAATATTTATAAAAACACAGGTAAATATGCGCATATGTATAAAACACAGTCTCATATGCGCAATTTGTAAACAACACATTTAATATGAATCACACAATGTAAACTGTCTGTCTGTCTGTCTGTCTGTCTGTCTGTCTGTCTGTCTGTCTGTCTGTCTGTTTGTCTGTCTGTCTGTCTGTCTGTCTGTCTGTCTGTCNTTCGAGGACAGGACATATGACTCATCATCAGAATATACGGATATAGACGCATATCTGGTGCTACACTGCTACACTTTTCTGAGATGCCCCTATAAACATTTCCGCACGACGCGTTCATGTGTTATTTTACCCTTTGAAACCAGGCAAGGAATCAAATCCATGATCAAACGAAGTCCCATGTTTTGCTCTGCTTGGAATGAGGATGTAACGCGGTGCATCATAAAACGGCAGCGTTCCATTAATGTTGGAGGCGATGAAACGGCTCGCGTTGGGATGGGTTTGTGTCCAGGAGTTTATATGCATGGTGGTTTCAAACTGGATTCCGGAAAAAGCTGGATCTTTTCTGAACTCTTCATCCTACAATAATAGGAAATACATCTTTGTATCACATTATTTGTAAAATGTATCACTAGTACGCAATTGAAGAAGTGCACTTGGAAGATAAGCCGACCTTTTGCGTTTCGGACGTGAAAGTTAAGTGTATGACGTCGTTCCTAGCCTGAGGCTGCATTGTGTAAGGACCCGGAGTGTGTCCCAGTATATACTCGAATTACGAAAGTTGGGACGAACTTTTGTTTATAACTGCAATTTCCAGCTAGTTAGTTTTTACAGACATGTTTTCAGTTTTGGAGTGTTCTTATGGTGTCGAAGATAACCGGAGTACCATTGTGAAACCCCACCCTGTCCGGTATTGTGTCTACTGACCAAGCTCACATGCGTCGGAAACGGTGGTTAAAACCGGATCGCCTAGCTGAGAAGCGCGTGTACAGTTGCGCTAACAGAACAACCAAAATTCTAATGTAACCCATAAAGATTGCTTGAATAGCTCAACAATATCAACAAACATATCTGTATTGACTAGGTTATGATACTTTCCTTTATGATACGATCATTTCGAGTTCTTTTTTTTATCATTCTACGTTTTACCACAGTTACGATATATTAATTGAAACAGCTTCAATTACATAAGTAGCACAATAAGATAAGGCCAAAAAAAAAAATTGATATACAGTTGCTTCAACTAAATATAATCTGCCGGTGACAAATTTATATAATGCACTCACGAAACTTGGCATACACGACCACTTTAACGATCAAGTCACGTGCGGCTGCACTTTGATATGAGCCTCGCTCTGTAAACATTGGATTAAATGTATGTGCGTTAAAGGGGCCGTCCACTAGATTTTGGCATGTATTGAAGCATGTCATTAAATGCTCTATATTGATAAATTCAAACATTTGACCTAAAAATCTGCAGTTAAAAAACAAGAATACAATTTAAAAAGGGAAAAAAAAGTAAACCTCATCAGGGCTCGAACCAGTGACCATCGGGGTCCTGGAGTAAAAACCAATTAGACCGCTCGGCCATCCTGACAAGTATGTACGATAGCCGTATTTTATACCATATATAAGCAATCCTCGTAGTTTTACAAAATATAGCGACAATAACAGAACTTTCCAAATTATTCAATCGTTTCGCGTCGAACGACGCTTTATGATTTTGAGGTTTTCAAATCGTCAAAAGATGCATATAATGGATATTTAAGAGCATTGTAAATGGTCAGTATTACTATTTCCTCAAAAATATCATAACAAACGCGAAAATTTGCGAATATGAAACAACTTTTTTTAATTTTGTCAATTTACCAATCTGTTGGACGGCCCCTTCAAGTGTCTTTCTAGATTAGTCTGTGAAGTCCGCACATGCTAAACAGGGACGCAACTTTCCGCTTAAATTGTATTTAGGAAAAAATCTCATGACGAAAATTCAGTTTAGGCGGAAAGTGTCGTCTCTGATAAGTTTGTGCGGATCGCACAGGCTAATCTGGGACAACACTTTAAGCACATGCCTTTAAACCCATTATCTCAGAACGCGATTAAGATACAATTTGTTTTCAATATGTTGGTATGGAATGCATTAATAGTATTTACTTACAAAACTTGGCATCCACGATCCCTTAAGTTGCGGAACATTGGGTACTAAGAACTCGTCATTGTCGAGCACTGTTGCGTACTTGTAGACACTGGACATAGCTTGGAAGTCACTGTGCTGCACTTGCATATCGTTATACAGCTGGTAGTCCTGTGTCATGAAATTTCTCTTGTTTGCACCGGATACTGAAAATGGTTTCAATATGGACGAACGATTCGTAATGCTAATCTTACGTATTCAAGATTAAACATACTGAAACTCCGGCTGCGCCTTAGGCCGGGACAGCTTACATTTGTTAGCCTATTCCTTAGATATTATAATAGTGAATAGTTGACCATTCAATATCGTTGCCTTATCAGTGTGGTATTTATATTTGTTGTATATCTTTTTGTTCAACTGACTTAAGATAATGCGTATTAACATACACTGTCCGTTATTTAAGGTACACACACAGCATAATACATGGACGCGATTATGTAGAACAGAAACGCATACTTCGTTCGGGATAGTCGATTTCCGTGACCTTGACCACTCCTTGGTTCTGGTAGTGATTGAGGACGGCCATGGTGATGTTGTCAAGGCTATGTGTAAAGATGAAAATCGTTGCCAAGTCGTCGCTTAGGTAACGTATGACTTCTATCCATTCGATGATGTGTCTAAAGGTAGCGTCTTACACTTCAAAAGTACAGCTATGCCATCAATCTATAAACGACACAAAACATTCATTACGTATATCCTAGTACCATTGATTATTCATTGAAAGTTAAACTTTCAAAATATTTTACTGACGCACGTACTTCCATGTTCAAGCTTTTCTTATTGGTGAAACTAGAGAAAGCCGAGTTAGAATGTCGTAAAACAGATTATGACAAAACAATATGACATCCTGTTTTAACAAATCATCAGAAATGGCCAATATTTATGCATTTATGCATCAAACACAAATGATTTGTCATACTATTTAAATTTCGACAAAAAAACAAAACAAAATGGATATTCGCCAAATAATAAAATAGTGTAAGAAAAAGTGTCGTATTAACGACTAGGGATTTCAATTAATTAAATGTAAATGTGTACACATATGTGACTAAGAGTTGTGAGAAATTAAGTGATAAAACCATATACAAACTTTGTTATTGTGATAATTGTAAAATATAGTTACAAGATAATTAAATTTAAATTGCGCCAGCAACATAGAAATCTTATCAAGTGACACATTGCCGAGCAGTTCCAGAAACCACAAAATCTCACGAAAAACACAAATCGCATCCTACCGATTATTGAAAAGTATAGTATTTTGGGCTAAGTCGGTTAAAGCCTATACATCCCCCACCAAACACACTTTGACCAAATGACAAATCGCCGAACAGTTCCAGAACCAAACAATCTAACGACCAACACTAACTGAATCCAACCGTTTATTGCAAAGTACATCATTTTGGGCTAAGTCGATTTTAGCCTGAACACCCCCCACCACACTGACCAGATGTTTACACACACGATTTAGTGTACTACCTTCGTATATTCTATCAACTCGACAGGTAGGTAAACGATGGTATCTTCAGAAAAGTTCGAACCGGAAGTGTTGATGGTGACTCCTTGTATGGTCTTAAACGGAAGCTCCGTGTAACAAACGACGTTTGTTTGTTCTAACTGGCAGGTCAAAGCTGAATTAATAGCAGTACTTCGAAATGATATTGCTCCTGAACATCTTTTTTATTCTCAGTGCAAAATGCTATTTTCTCCGTAGAATATTACATACAAGCGTAGAATATTACATACATAAATACAAAACTTTATATAGTACTATGCATTTCATATATTAGTATTTCATAAACAGAGTATTTCATGTACAGCTACTCGATGGGTACATACATATACTTGTCCTACATTCATCATATATTTTTATAAAAAAAAATATATAATTGTTTTATATTTCAAGTATATGACAACTTAAAATACACATACTTAATTAATCTTGAATATAAGTATTATATCAGTTATACTAAATATATTGCACATGAGAATGAAACTAAAAAGTGCTGAATTGCATCTAAACATCTTTGTTGATTATTCAAATATTTTATTTTCGAATATGTTGCAGACCTGTTTACTCTACAGGCAAATACACATTGTTGTTCTCAGAGAATTTCTAACCGAAAGTGGTCACAGTGATCAACCGGATGTTCCGTGTTACAAACAAAGTTGCATCGTCCTAATCACCCTGACAAAGATGTACATGTCAAATGTATGCGATGTTGATTTATTGAATGCATTTTAAACCTTGCCTGGTGGTCGCAAAACTTTGTGTTGATATTGAAATTAAATTTTACACTATTGTCAATGACACCGACGTCAGTTCATGTGTTCATAAAACATTTCGAATTCAATGTTACTAGGCAGAGAAAATCGATTTTAACGAAATCGATTTGGTATTGTTTGTAAAGAACAATAGCGGCATTGCGGAATCGCCAGCTATTTTTCATGTGCTGAATTCGACAACAATTCAATTATATTTGATCGCTTGTTCATATTTGATAAGATTATTTTAATTTAATGTATGCATTACAAGACTAGTTGCTAAATAGTTAGTTTCATACATACCTTCGCATAAAAATAAGTCATCTGCGTTGATGTCGACCAAAATATACTTTTATCCGATTTATAAATACAACAGGTGGAATTATTCGTCATGTTGACGGTCACAAGTCTCTAAATGTTGATGTATAGCTCATGTCCTTTAATGACTTCCATGGATTGACTAGCATTTGGAACGACATTCTTTGAACGATTGCGCAACACCGGAAGTCTGGCTTCGTTAACCGGAAGTGCAAACGCCGAGTACATGTACACTCGCTCGTTTGGAACTTGGATGTAAAACGATGTTTTGGGGTGTATGTAGAAACGATTGGTGACGTTGTTAAAGTTATGTTGAGGTAGGCCCAATATTTGAATCGACATTAAACCTTCTGGTCCGATCGTTTTCAAAAGCAAAATCTGTAAATATTCATAAGAAGTACTATTAGACGTACTTTAACAATGAAACGTTGCGCTGGAAACACGGAAACCCAACACATTAACAAAATGAACAGCCACTTGATTTCCGGTTGTGTTAATTGACACACGTTTTGGTTAGTGGTATTGTATTGAAAAAAAAACATGATGAACATCTTTCTTTTTACACAAGTCACGAAAGAAATCAATATATGTATAAATTAACGTACTCACGTAAAGAATATAAAAGAAAACGTATATAGTTGATTCTTGAATTAAATTATTGTTGGATATCAGTGTGTACGTAACGAATCAATATTTATTAAGGTAATCACGAAAAGCATATAAAAGAATTTATATATAGTTGATTATTGAATTAAATTATTGTTGGATATAATTGTGTACGTAATGAATCAATATTAATTAACGCACATAACGCAAGAATGTTAATTTCAGGATTTGCAATTAGTAAACAAACAATTGCCAACACGCTACTCAAATTTAACGGCTTTAAAATACAATATAACAATGAAATTTCATTAAATAAGTAAATCGATCAATGATTTCCGGAAAAACGACATTTCTGAGGCACAATTAAATGAATATTCATGTCTGCTTTTTGTAAATAAGATTGTAAGACCTAGCTAGTAGCATATCAAACAATTTGAAGGTCATGATCACCCACCTTATATCCACAAGCGTCAGTCAATATTCTGACACATGTCATCTTAACTACAACTTACCAAGACGCAGACGCCACAGAGTAGCACACACAGCTTTAAAGGTATACGCTTCATTGTTCAAACCAACTATATTTGAACACAATTAATGCTATGTATTTCCTTTTTAAGGTGCACTGCAGACTAATTCTGAAATATATATACGAATCCAATTAGTTTACACAGTTTTTATTCATCAACTTTTTGACAAAATATTTAATATTTCTTCTTCTTATATTTTTTATTATTATTATTATTATTATTATTATTATTATTATTATTATTATTATTATTATTATTATTATTATTATTATTATTATTATTGTTATTATTATTATT
>VMBQ01008832.1:11308-36849 GCA_007657795.1 Dreissena rostriformis
ATGAAGTTCATATTGAGTAAAATATATATGTTCATATTGATTACAGTTGTAAATATAGCTTGCCGATCCTAATATTACTGTCTTCCATCAAAACCACATCCATTAAAGAAGCACATGACTATGTGTGATCATAATCAAACAAATCGTTTGATTTATATTGCTTGAAGGACCATGGGCGAAAATATGTATCGCAAATGTCACCATACAAGGAATGGGGGGCGATGACGACTGCCAAAATCAAACAAATCGTTTGATGTATATTGCCTGAAGGACTATGGGCGAACATATTTATTGCAAATGTGACTATGCAACGAATGGGGGTGAGGATGACGATTCCCAGAATCCTCAAAATATGGTAAAAATAGTGGACAAGAACATGTACAATGTCACTGAAGCTCAGTTGTCGAAACGGACTGAATACCCTAACTACCGTTCTGAAAATATGCAAAATAGCAAACATGTATAAATAACAATACGGTAAAAATTTATATGTATAGGGTTACGATTGTTACCAATAATAACAAATGAATGAACCAGAACTTAACAAAAGTAATTTTGATAGGTGCTGTGCGTTTGTTCCTATCTACCGTCGATGCAAATCAATGTGCTTGCTATGTTTATTACTTTTTTTTTATAAAAAAAGTATACCATTTGCAATAATTGTATATAATATATTAGACAACAACAACAACATATAAAACTTACTGAGTATGTGCTACTGAAAACCTCGTCTCGCGCTCCCCAGATAAGAGTCCTTACTATGTTTCAAACAAACGCACTGTTGTGCGATTTGCGAGAGACGCATATATTGTGGCCGCATGTGCACAAAGTTTCAAGACAATATTGAATTTCATAAAGCAAGTACAGTAATACGAAACTTCTATTATATACTAACAAGTATAATTGATACGCATGTAATCTTTTTTTCATCAAACGCATAAATGTATGCTCAGGTAAAATCTGTAGTAAATATTTCGTAAATTGTGTTTATAATTAAACCGCATTACGATATATTTCTCTTTTGTAGAAGTCATCAAGCAAAAATGGCCCTCCACAAAGAAGGACGCAGTGAAATATGTTCTGCGAGACCTGCTCAAGCCATCCAGAGCTAAAACTACACCCTGAAAATTACACTATCACATTTGTTTTTAAAATCAATAAAACGCCATTAATCTCTAATCTGTTTTTTCGTTATTTTAATCCAGCTTTCTATTAAATTCCATAGCTTTTTACGGAATTCCATATAATTCTATGGAATTCCACGAAGTGCTATGGAATTCCACGGCATTCTATGGAATTCCACGAAGTTCTATGGAATTGTACAGAGTTCTATAGAATTCCACGTCATTCTATGGAATTGTACGGCGTTCTATGGAATTCCACGGAATTCCATACCATATCAAGTTTTCCTGTTTTTTTTTCTCACTTTTCCATGGAATCGTATGGAAAGTTAGTGCCAATACTCCACGGAATTCCATCAAACGATTTCTATAGAATTCCATACGATTATATGGCAGATCTACAGACGGGATACTGTTTCACATTTTAAATCCAACTTGAAGCGCGTATTTTTCGCTAGCGAAAAGCTTCCCCAATATTTTTTTACTGGGAATAGGAAATATTCCATATTTCATGCAAGATTAAGAAATAATTGCAGTGACCTTAACTCTGACTTATTTCAAAACCATTTAACTACTTCGCCTGTTTGCTCCTGTGGCAGGGAGATAGAAAATGCCTCTCATTATTTCTTCAAATGCTCTAAGTACCACACACAGCGATTTTTTCTATTTAATGCATTGCGTTCATTTCACCCTTTAAATTCAGAAATTCTTCTCCATGGAAAACAATCATTGAACGACAAAGAAAATGGCATTATTTTCACTGAAGTGCAAAGATTTATTTCAGCGACGAAGCGTTTTGCATAGACGCACCAGGACAGGACTCATTATTGTGCATTAGTGTGTATTACCTTGTATCATTATATTTATTACTATTATTATAATTATTATTACTTTTATTATTATTATTACTATCATTATAGTCAAAGAAGTATTTGCATAGACCTTTTTTACGTATTTTTTCGTAAGATTTCCAAAACGACGACTAATATTTACATCTTAAACAGTCACCTTTATCTATGTAACTTTATATTCAAGGGAAAGACCCCCGATAATGTTGTAGAACTTAAGGTCCAACATTTTTCCATAATTTTGTGTGTGAATTGTAATTTATTTGTTATTGTCAATTTGGAAATAAAATATGTTTAGACTAGATTCAAACAATTTACATAGTTTATGAGATGCCCATATCTTTTCGATCTATTCAGGATTTTCAACAGATAATTCACACAAGAACACCATAGGTAAAGTGTAGATACAAACTCACATATAGAAAACAATTAATAACATAACATGAATATAATTTATAACTCGCAATGTAACTTGGTCATTGTAAACAACACAGTTCATGGTTCGACAGTTCAAATAGGGGGTCTCATGCCCCCTGAGTGTTTCGATCACGTGACCCGTTTTGGCTACAACTGATCCGTTAATGCATGAATTCTGCAGCGAAAAACCAAATACATTTTGCCTGCGTTTAAAAATAAGACTATGTGCTGAATCAGTAAGCAAAGGTAATATATAATTAAACTGGTGTAATAGAATTCTCAAAACAGTTATTGCTTTTCACCAGAATAACTTTATTACGCTTCTGATCCGGTAACGGTAACTTGACTGAAATCCGTCATTGACAGAACACAACCTTTTGCGCACGACAGTGAGCGACACATGTTCTGAAAATATAAATTGCTTATCATTCCACATGTATATATGAATATCTATTTAAAATGTATGAAATTGAATCACTATCTCCCAAACACAATGCATCCAGGTATACATGTACATATATATCGTATTACTAAAATTGCAATTAATCATCATCAACGTCATCATCATCATCATCGTCGTCGTCCTACTCCTCCTCATCTTCCTATTCCTCCTCATCATCATCATCATCATAATCATCTTCATCGTCATCATCATCATCACTACCAACACCATCATCATCATCATCACCACCATCATCATCATCATCATCTTTATCATCATCATCACCACCACCACCATCATCATCATCTTTATCATCTTTATCATCATCATCACCACCACCACCACAACCACCACCAAGCAGGGTACTTAACTGATAACATAGATATGACACAACAAACATAAATACACCATAAAATGTTTATTCACATACTGCTTGGAACAGTCAATGCAAATCTCATTGGGAGAATGAACCAGTTTAAAGAAATGCAGAATACCACACAAAGACATTAAATAAACCATAAAACAAACACAATTAATTCAAATAAACAATCTCACAGCATTGTTATTAACATTCGTCTGCAATCAAGCATATCATACACTCATTGAATTTAAATTTAATGACTAACATCACTTGCCTTTCATGAAAAACCTCGCGGATGCATTCACAAATTTCCCTCCTGATTGTAATAGAGTTTCATGTTTTTATGTTCGTTTTTTTTGTATGTGCATATTCTCTCTTGTTCCACTGTTTCAGCGTTTTTATTCAAACACGTCATTGATGAATGAAATCTAAATGGGTACATACAATGTTTCGTACTAAATATTAAGGAAATCAATGTCTTGAAAAAGAAACAATTACAAAAACGCTTATATGGAAACAGTTTATCGACAACAACTGATATAATTTCTTTTCCATCCTCATATTCACACACACACACACACACACACACACACACATATATATATATATATATATATATAATATCAACGTCAGACATCATCGGACAACAGAACGTCCGCACGTGCACACCGCAGGCTTGACCAGGGCAAAGCGATGGATGTTGCGAACGTGTCCATACCTCCAGTAGGCAGTGCCGAACAGCATGTGGGCTAGGATTGTGGTCAAGGTCCAAAGGACTACCCTGCATCGTATTCATATAACATTTTGGGCTTGAAATCGAAGCTTAATGATGCATCTTTCATAGATTACATTATACAATTTGATATTGTAATATTGTTAGAAACTTGGGAAGTTAATATTGATTTAATTAACCAATCTAGTGCTTTACAAGGATTGTTGTGGTATATATCGCCATCAAAGGAGTCTTTGAAAGGTGGTAGAAATATGGGTGGTGTTTTGGTAGGTATAAGACAAGCATTGAAGAATTATGTTACCCAAGTACTTCATACGTTTATTGATGGCATAATCTTAACAATTAATAAACATGTATTTAAGGTATCTAGAGATATACTGCTAATAGCTGTATATATACCGCCTACTAATTCTCCTGTATACGAAAATAGTGATGTTTGAGGTCTACGCCATTTGTTTGTATATAAGTGTACGCAACAGTCTTGTTTGCAATACAACTATGTTCTGCTGCCCATTTCTTAATGGTTTTAGGTACATATTTCTGACAAACAATATTTCTCAATGTTTACAGAACTATGTCACGTCACGTTAGAAACCTACTTCATGTCTTTCACTCCCAATAGGTGATCTCATTTAAACTGGTGTACGTGACATGGGTTCAGGTTTGCTATAAAACCCTGTTTATGTGTTCGTTCGAAAGGTATTTAGGTACCGTCCTTCTGACAAACGAAGTTTTACCCGTATACCAACCTATGTCACCTAAGAGATATTTGTGGTGTATATAAACCTGACTAGGCGAAAAGCCGACAGTTACACAGTTTGCGATTGGACGCTATTGAAATGCTTATTTCCGACGCGTTTTAGATACCTATGTCAGACATATACCGGCATATTTCACGCTACACTCCTAGTTACTGTATTTCTTCCTGACTAGTGGACAAACCGTCTTATGTATCTTGATACAAGTGGCAGGGGATCAGGATGGCGAAAAACGCTCCTTAAATCCTTAAATACCAATATCTGACATATAAGAGATTTCATCATAAACCGATCTATGTCATATTGGAGACCTTTGTACTGTCAATCACGCTAGGTGACAAGCCGTCTTATTTATATTCGTACAATTGACATTTGTGTAATTTTCACAAAGTTGTAATGCTAATTTCTGGCGCTCTTTAGATGCCCATTTCTTATATACAAGAGTCGTATTTCCGCATATTGATCTATGGCTCTTTAGAAATACGTATTGTTTATCACCCAATATCGGTGACAAGCCGAGTAATTCATATAAGCACACGTGAATATGGGCTCAGGTTGGAGATAATACGTTGTTGGAATGCGTTGTGTGAATGCATAATTCTGACGCTTTTGAGGTACCCATTTCAAACAAATAAGACTGTTTGTATATCGACCTATGTCACTTGTGAGACAAACCTGGGTCTTTCACAGTGACGGGGTGACACAACGTCGTATTGCACTTAACAGGGGGGTCCGATAGGTCTATACACTCTTGTCCTAACTGAATGTAGGTAACATATATGTCAATCAAGAGTTTTCCTCGTATACAATATATATGTCACATTGGAGACCTAATTAATATCTATCATCCTGACTAATTGGAAAGCCTTCTAATTTAAACTGATGCGCATGACATGTGGTCAGGTTCGCAATAAAACTTTGTTTTGATTCTCATTCTAAACTATTTTTAGGTACCCATGTATGTCAAACGTGGCTTTTCACCGTATTTTACCATATATGTCCATTCGTTGCTATCATCCTGATTATGTGACAAACCGTCTAATTTAAATTGGTGTATTTGTCAAGAGGACAGTTTTGGATGTTGTAATGCTAATTTCTGATGCTTTGTTGTTACCCATTTCTGACAAACAATACGTTTCCATCATACTAAACAATGTTTGGATAACTAGGTAATGTTTATCACCCTTACCAGGTGACAAGGCCTCTATTGTATAGTGGTTCACGTGCTTCCGGGTCAGGTAGGAGACACTGTTTTAATGCTCATTTCCGACGCTTAATGCTCATTTCCGACACTTTTTGGAAACCTTTTTCTGACAAACTAGTTTTTTCAACTTATACCGACCTCTTAGAGATCTAGGTACTGAACGGATATCAAGCCGACTAATTTATAGTTGTGCACTTGACAGGCAGTCCGATTGGCGATACAACGATTAGTCAATGCTTATCTCTGACGTAATTTCGGTACTATTTTCTGACACAAATGACTTTTCCTCGCAAACCAACCTATGTCTTCTTATAAACTTTTCAATGTGTATAAACCTGACTAAGCGAAAAGCCGTATTTTTATATTAGTGAACGTGACAGGGGGTCAGTTCTGAGATTACGCGCTATTTTAATTCTCATTTCTGTCGCTGTCCAGGTTCTCGTATCACGCAGTAAATGACAAATATATACATGTAGCTAAATCTGTTATTTTAACATCAAACTGCTATTTCTTACATCGTACCTTGAATTATGACCATCACCTTAAATATAGGTATACGTTGTTTTGAAATCCTTCAACAAATTAGGAACATATAGCTCGAAAAAGCCCTGCGTTCGCATTAAAATTCAATCATTCAACTTTAAATTAAAACCTTAACCTTTATTTCGTGTGGTACACATCGTCTGATATACAGTAGCAGTTTTCAAATCGTTGAATACCATAAGAAAAAAAAACTTGAACATACCTAATTTTATCCCTAAAATGCTAGTTTTTGTTTTAATTTGACATTGATATATGACCTTGGTGTTAGACATAACTATCCTGTGTGTGTATGTTACAAAGTCTGATATAAGTTAACATTTGTGTCAAGTTATTGTGAAATCCCTCCATGGAAACAAAGAACTGCTAAGAAATTGACTAATATTTATATTCGTGCAGGTGACAAGGACTCAGGGATGCGATAGCGGACTGTGTAATGCCTATTTATAATCGAACTTCTATCTCGGACGGTCTTATGCACCTTTTTCAGTTAAGCACATGTTTTCCCAGTATTAAACTAATGCCACTATGAAGACCTTGGTAGTGTTATTAAGCTGGATTTTGAAAAACGACTTCTCATTAATATTTGTGCCCGTGACAGGGAATC
This sequence comes from Dreissena rostriformis, assembly GCA_007657795.1. Classification (NCBI taxonomy): domain Eukaryota; kingdom Metazoa; phylum Mollusca; class Bivalvia; order Myida; family Dreissenidae; genus Dreissena; species Dreissena rostriformis. The sequence continues at coordinate 18,340 of VMBQ01008832.1, forward strand.
AGGGTGTCGATAAAACACTTTTAAATGCGTATTGCTAACGGATTTTAGGCATCCATTCTAGACCAACACGATATTTCTACGTATAACCACGTATGTCACTTTGAAGAACAAAATACGGTCTATCACTCTTACTTACTGATATTCCGTGAACCATATGTTTCTAGGTCTGATGCAGTTTAGGTACCTATACTGACAAACAAGATATTTCCCCGTATATTGGGAACGAAAATTTTGGGTACGAAAAACTTATGCCCAAAACAAAATTTGGATACGAATAAAAATTTGGGAATAAAAAAAAAATGGGTACAAACAAAATTTGGGTACGAAAACAAAAATGGGTAGGAAATAAAATTTGGGTACGAAAAAAAATGTGTGTACGAAAAACAATGTGGGTACGAAAAAAAATTTGGGAACGAACAAAAATTGGGTACGAAAAATGTTTGGTACGAAAAAAAATGTTGGGGTACGAGGAAGTAGTACCCGTGGGGAAGTTGACCCATTCAGCGAAACTGGAAGGCGGGTTACATTCTCAATCAAATCTTAAAATGACTAGTGCTAATAGTGTAGGAGGAGATAGTGGCCAGGACGGACGGACGGACGAAAAGGCAATTTGGATGAGTGTGGCCTATGTGGGCGGGGCCCTGGGGTGNCAAAACTCGTCGAGTTGCTTTGGCCAATGTTGCCAATCATGTTTATTGTCTCGTCTGTTATGTTATATCCGTTGACATGAAAAATCGGGTTATTCAAAAAACGTAGAGTCGTCTGGACGGCATTATCCTGACCAAACAAGTTTTTCTTCATGTCCCGTGTAAGGTTGTGTAACGCAACGCTGTTCTCCATCAGGTACATACACGTTCCAATGAAAACGATGATGCCAAACAGAATTGTGTATCTGTTAACATACGACATGATGCTGAAGGAAAGGTCTTTAACCCCAGATGGTGTTGTTGTTAGCTCGCAATCCTGCAAGCAGAGAGATCGACAGACATAATTAAAGATGGTATATCTCTGAACACAATTTGTCCAACAGTATTGAATTCTTTATTCAAAACTTTGCGCAAATAACGAGACCAAAAGCAACATTAAAATAAAGCATATCTATCTACTGTATTCGGCACTTTAAAACGATACGTAAGTGTATTAACACCAAATACCTGAACATCAGGGATGTATGTCCGTACCTGTTTTATTTAAAAATATACAAAACAATTAGAAATATCTTTGAATAATATCAATCATTGCTACTGAGTAGAAGTATTAAATGTGCATCCAACTGCACGAATTTTTAGCTTTATAATGCGACATTCAGATTCGAAATATCACGGGATATTTTATTTCATTTTTCAGAGTCTATGCAAAAAAAGGAAACCTGGTAAATTATATTAATTTGTAATAGTCGTTTTAGTTTATAACGCCGATTTATCTACTAGTAGCTTTTTATTCGAATTTGATTGAAAATATAATAAAGGTTCGCCCAAATAGCTCAAGTATTTGCAACCATATGCGATATTCTGGTATTTGCAACTTTGTTAGATAAGGAATGCGTTCGGTAAGTCTTAACGTGAAACAAGTCGAATCGAAGATACGTTTAGAAAAATGTGTACTTTTTTAAAAATTATTGGCCGAGAAGAGTATAGAAATTACATACTGACTACGAAATGGTATTCAGGACATTGTTGTATAAGGTGTATAGACTCATATTAACATTAAGATGGACTAAGGTGACGAACGCATCTCCCTTCAGCGAATAAAACAAAAAATACTAGTAGAAACAATAAATCGAGAAAAATTCATAATTATAAAATGGTATTGAGAGTTTCTGTCGAATTTCAATAACTTGTAATTGCCGATATATTTAATTGACATGGCTCAAACAAGTTATTGACCTATATGTGAAAGTAATAGAGTGATACACACTAAAATGAAAACTGTATTAAGAATTGAATTCAGATTCATTCTGATGATATCTGTTCAGTAATTATTTTGGATAATAATAATTATAATAATAATAATAATAATAATAANACATGAATGTATCTATAAAGCTATTTGTTAAGGTAGTTTAATCGAAATGATTAAATCGATCACAATGAAAGCATTATATGGTGTTCATGTTGTTCACCATTGTAGTGTACACTTAGCCAGAAGAGCTGATATCGTAGCGTAGACACCTCGAACCGGAACGTGTTGATACAAATGTTCAGAACGAGTAAAATATATTTGTTTACATTCGTTAGATCTGTGCGGATACTTTGTCAATCATCATATTACTGTCTTCCATCAAAACCACATCAGTTAAATAAGCACATAAGCCCGAGGTACTATTCGGGGACCATGTATTGCAATTGTAACCATACAACGAATGAGGGGGGGGAGGGGTGATTAATCCGAATAAACGTTAAAATATGGTGACGTTTTATGGATAAGACATTAACAAGGAAAATGTTACAAAAGTTTAGCAAACGGAACGGACTGAATGACCAGAAAAACCGTCCTAAAAATATTCATAAAAAAATCAAAATGTCTTATTAATAATACAGTAATTATTTATGTGTATACGACTATATATTATGGTTACCTATACTAACAAATGCATGTTTATTTTTTACGTGATACTATACAAAAAAAAAACTTATCTTGATAGATGCCGTGTTGCTTTCCATTCTGCCGTCGTTGGTGATAAATATGATAAGTACATATTAAAACATTACATAATTTAGAAGTATCATAAATAATGTCAACTACTCAATTAAAACAACAGCAATAATTGTACAAACTATGCTATACAACAACACTTACACATATTACTTCCTGAGAAAGTGCTTCTCAAAAACTCGTCTGGTGCTTCCTCAGTCCTAGGGTTACCTTCGAGCTAACAGTACTATTAATATGTGTAAGTGAACGTGATGTGCAATACAATATTGACAGCCAAATGTTTTACATCGAGTAGAGACAAAATAAATATATAAAGGAGAGAACTTAAAGAAATACACAGAGACAAATAAGTTTAAATCAAGCAGACCACAATTACTTCACAGATGCTATCAAATTTATGGGATTTCTATGGATATTTATGAGCGCGAGACGAGGTTTTGCGTAGCACATTCTCAATAGGTAATGTGCCTAATTGTTGTTGTTTAACGTAGTGTGTACACTTATTCCTGTTGTTAACATTGAGTTGGTGACACGATTTCAGATACTTCTAATTTGTGTAATATTGTGATTTGTACTTATCATAATGATAACCACCGACGGTAGATTAGAACCAACACACGGCAAATATCAAGATTATGTTTTTAAAAGTATTGTTGAGCATGTTAGATAATAAACATTCATGTGTTATTATAGTTTACCATGGAAATCCAATACAAATATATCGTTACTGTATTGTTAATAAGAATCTTTTTCAGTTTATATAATTTTAGGACGCGTTGAAGATCATTCAGTCTGTTAGATCCTTCGACTGAACTTCAGTGAAGTTTTCATTGTTAATGTACACTCCAGAAATTGCCATAATAGTTTTACGTTTGTTGCGATCCGTCACTTGTCCACATTCGTTGTATGCTCACATTTTAATACATACTCTTAAATTCCGTCGGGCAATAAAAATAAACCGATTTGTTTCATTTTGATCACACATAATCTTGTGTTTCTTTAATTCATGTGGTTTTAGATGGGAGACATAAATACTACGATTTGCAAACGATCCTCTCAAATACTATCAATATACATACATATATTTAACTCGTTTCGAACTGTTGTTTTTTTTTTCAAAATCTTCCGGTTGGAGGTTTCACGTCTCGATGTCTCTTCTGGCTAAGTGTACACACCAATGGGGAACGGCATAAAACCCACAAATGCTTTCATTGTTATCGATATTAACATTTTGATTAAGCTACCTTTACAAATACCTTTACCTCGTTTGCGACATATACGTATATTTTAGGTGTTTTTATGTAAATAAATCAGCAATAACAATGTCCTTAATAATAATAAAAGTTTAACATATGATGCTGATATACATTTTTTTTAGTCATTCTGATGTATTGTTAAGAATGTAAAGAATGTAAAGTCATAGCCATTCATTTGTTATTATGGATAACCAACATTCGTTTGTTATTATATTATGTAATATGCTAATAAAATATATACGTGTACATAGTATAGATGTACTCAAGTCAGTGTGTATTAATTCGGATTCTGCACAGAGGACTTCAGCTTAATATTCTTAAATGTCAATCGATTGCTGTATCAAAAGAATATAAAAATGAACAGAAAAATATATCATATCATTGTCTTCAACATGTAAACCTTCACTCAAATTTGAAGACTTTTACTTGCCTCGAGTTTCTTACATTATAAAGGACAAATCAACAACATACGTATATGTGTATGTATTAATAGAGAAAATAAAACCCGTGGAAAGTATACACTTAAGTGAAACTTTTAAATATAGATTTTTTTCAGACATTTCATGAATGTCGCTGCTGGGTTATTGCGTTAAGATGTCATTCATAAATAAATGTTTGTATTTCGCACCAGAACGACTTTAGTTAGTAATTTTCAATGTCAGCGCTGTTATTACTGCAGCAATACTGAAATAGACGTCTCGACGTGCTATTCTTCCTCAGACTACGTTCAACTACGCATATTGTAACAATCATTGATTGGAGGAACCTTACTTTCAATCCATTCAGATACGGGTTCAGAGAATGGAACAATATTGGCAATCTAAAGCATGTGTTTTTGTGAAACAAACAAAAGTGAATAACTCAAATAACACTATATTCATTTTAAGTATTGTATTAGAATAAACTTGAACACTTTCAGGTTCAAACATATGCTAATTAAGAAATAATTCGTGTTCGTTATAGTTTGTTGTCTAATAATCCGAGGCCGGAAGTTTAGATGCGTAGGGATTAAATCATGAGTGCGAAGCACGAGTGATTAGAAACCACGCATCTAAACTTCTAGCCGTGGGTTATTCGACAACAAACTATAACGTACACGAATTATTTCGATTCTAACACGGTTTTTACTAAAGGTTTATACAATGTGTCTTATTTTTATTGTGTACTATTTTATGTGAAGTTCCGCCAATAAAAAAAAATTCGGCTGTTCTGTCGATCAGATCTCCGTCTTCAATAACAGCAAAACTAGATGGAAAAAAACGTGTTATTTCTCCCGTTTGCTTAAATAAGAACAACAACAACTTGTGTAAACTTACATGTTTACATGGTACACTTTTAATCAACGCAACAGTGTTACAGCTACAACGATAACAACAATACCGGATTATTACGCTGGTTGAAAATGTATCGGCATGTTTTGTTTAGTTACAGCGCGTGCTTTCAGTGTATAAGCTCCGTCCATAATAAGAAAAACCCATAGACGATTTTTTTTTGGTTATATGAAATTTGGCACGTGCCGCGTTAGAATTATGAGTAATTTCGTGTACACATACAACACACTTTTGCAGTTATACCTCGATTTGTGGAACATATTTAACCAAACACAAAACATCGCAATGCTTAGTAGTTTGAAAAAATCGTATATTACATGTGACGTGAGACATATACGTGTTTATATAATAAACGTGCCTCAAGGAGCCACATGCATTTTCGTTTTGATGTAATCGAATAACATGTCCACGTTTTTTGTCTAAAGATGTCTAAGATTAACTTATTTTTTTTACAAAAACAATGAAATGCCAAACTTGAAGTCTGCAATTTATACTACCGAATATCTGACGTTTGTGATTGTATATTGTACTCGAAAAATAATAGCTATGATTTATACAACAACGAATAATCGCATGCTAGCCAAACACGCGTTTGTGTAAACAAAATAATATTTTTACTTATTAGTAAAATGTACTGAAATGAAAGAGTTCATCTGTATATAAAAGAGCTAATAAAATAATCACTGCGTACTCGAAAATGCAATACAAGTTCCAGGCTGTATAAGCCTACTATATAATTGTATTGTTTTTTCTATTTTACACTCAATATAAAAATACAATAATTTTTAATACAGAAGCCATGATTCCTTTTTTTAAAATTCAGAGCTTTACCAACAACACAAATATGAAACATATATAATAAAGTTAACTTATGGCACACTTATATCTACATAAATACAATTCTTCGCATATAACTTAAAGCGAAGAAATATGCTTTCAATTGTGTATTTAATTTTGTTCTTTACAAAGCCCAACGTCCCGTTATATCTAGAATCAAACGCGAGATCTCCGAAGTAAATGTCTCGGGTGCGGTTGGCGATGAGTTCTTCAAGACAATCGTAACCATAGGGATGGAAGTTCTGGTGTAATTTGTTTACGAAGAGCTTCTTACTCTGGGCCAGTTTCGGCAGGTCGCCCGTGCCAATGATGCAGATACTTCTTACACGTTTGCCATGACACTTTCTTCCACCCCAGTCCTTGAATCGCGCCATGAACGGCTTGATGGCTTCGTCCGTCTCGGGTACCCCTGCATTGTAACCATATCTTGAACATAAACGTTTATGATAAGGCATATGTTATGTACATTGTAAACACAATGATACTTACACATTTCAGGCCTATTTTGGAAATTACATTTACAAATGGCGATAATACAGTGCGGCTACGTTGTTACATAGAAGAACAACTTTCAGCTTGAATAGTTTTGGTTCTCAAACATGTTCGCAGTGCAAATTTGCTCTAAGCGGACGGTTTGCAGCCGCTTATGACCATATATGGAGGTGCTTATAATAGTATTATGAAGTCAGCATACGGAAATGGCCGAGTGATACCGAACTGTCTTGGAATAAACGCAATCTTGGATGCGCTTATTGGGTGAGTAAATGGTTCAAATATTCTGAGTTTTCTATTTGTTGTTTTAAAATAAACAAGCGATGCATTTTAATTTAAATGTCAAAAACACCGCTTTACTTTAATATGAATTAATTCCATACATTTATAGTGTTCTGGCCGTATTGGTTTAATATTTCTCCTAGTTTTTATCTGCGTTTGGTATTGCTACAGTCAGATTGACTGTCAAACGGAAAATTATCTTCTTGGCTTGTTCGACTGATAACTTGGTACTTTGGAGTGGCCGTTCTTGAAAATATTCGGAATGTTCGGTCTTTAACGTTTTGATGGGTTTCCAAAAGACACGGTTTAGGTCGTGGCTTCTTTTACGGCTTAAGTTTACATGATTGTACAACTTGTTGTAGGCTTAGGGGCATTTTACTTGAACAGAAGATGTCCGATCTGCCGATTTATAGATTGTCACTCGGATCACCTTTTACGTCAGTTAGCGTTGACGTTTTTGGACCTTGGGAGATAATCACAAGGAAGGCTCGTGGAGGGGCAGCCAATTCAAAACGATGGGCTCTTATCTTCACCTGCCTGACAACACGTGGTACTCATATTGAAGTTTAATATAGAAGACATGAGCTCCTCATGTTTTATCAACGCTCTAAGGCGTTCCATTGCGATTCGCGGACCAGTGAGGATTTTGCGTTCGGATCGTGGAACCAACTTCGTGGGTGCTGCTGACCAAATCAGGGCCAATATCATCAATGTGGAAGATACTTCTTTCCAGAAACAAATGCAAGATAAGGGATTGGTCTGGTACTTCAATGCTTTTCATGCATCACATACTGAAGGTTTTTGAGAACGCGCCATTGGTAAAGCAAGAAAGATTTTAGACAGCATGTTGCTAAAACCCCAGAAACAATTAATCCATGCGGTATTATGTACATTAATGGCTGAGGTAACTGCAGTCATGAACGCGCGACCTATTGTGCCTGTGGACACCGGTTCAAGAGACCCTCTTATTTTGTCGCCAAACCTATTGTTAACTCAAAAGCAATGTGAGATACCTGTTATATCAAATAATTTGGGAATAAAGGACTGCTATACAACTCAATGGAAACACGTGCAGGTTCTCTCGGACATTTTCTGGAAAAGGTGGAAGGAACGATACTTAGATCAGCTTCAGACCAGACGGAAATGGCAGCAGGAGAGCCAAAATCTCAAACAAGGGGACATAGTTCTACATCATCGTGATAAGACTTTGCACAGAAATCAGTGACCAATGACAGTCGTTGAGAAAACGATAAGCAGTGCTGATTCGCTCGTGAGGAAAGCAGTCGTTCGATGTCTCTAGGAGGATATGCCGGTGTAATACACGCGCCCAATCAGTGAATTGGTTTTATTGCTAAGTGATTTAACAAATCATGAAATCAAAGTGAAAATAACGTGATTATAAGTCAGTGAAACTAGTCATTTAATTAGTGTGAATCAAGAGAAATTCGAGCTAGTGTGGACTGTGGATTATTCAGTGAAATGGAAAGGTACATACTGTGACTAAACTCAACTGATGGATTGCCTGGATTTTGGTTTGATACAGCCTAGAACATTTGATGAAGAAACTTGAGTGAATCAATAGACAATTGACTCGAACAGTGTCAACAAGTTTTTGTTTCAAGTTGTATGCACAATGTTATGTTTAAGTTAGCCTTATGTTTAAGAAATTTGATACATTTTATGGAAATTATGTAAGTTCGCTGCTGAAAGTGCCTTTCATGGGCGTTAGCATGGAAGTTACAGTCATTTCTTTATAGTTACATGCTGGTGAAAAACCGTCTTGAAACGTATCAATGCATGAATAAGTTAAATATAAGTTTCATTATTTCCATAAAGCATATGAATAATTTTACAATTAGGAATATTATGTTTTAAGTTATATCATTAAGATATAAGACGGGGAGTGTTCTGGCCAGTATTGGTTTAATAATTTTCCTAGTTTTCATCTGCGTTTGGTATTGCTACAGTATGATTAACTGTCAAAGGGAAATTACTCTTCTTGGCTTGTTCGACTGATTATTTGGTACTTTGGAGTAGCCGTTCTTGACAATATTCGAAATGTTCGGTCTTTTACGTTTTGATGGGTTTCCAAAAGACACGCTTTAGGCCGTGGCTTCTTTTACGGCTTTTATGGTCCTGCAACACTCTGTAAGTTCCATATTTCGGTTTATTTTTATAGAAGATGTATTTTCTTTATTGCATATGCACATGGCGCACCTTGTCATTCGCTAAAAAGGCGTATTTGTCGGCTGTAAAGATTCCCACGTTGCAGCTAGTTATCCTAAAAACAGAATGCTGAATCACTGTATGACGTCATAGTGTTTTTAAACGGTGTTTTCCTGTCTGCTATAAATGTTTAATTTTCTTTGTTCAACTTTTTAGTTCATAATTAATGTCTTTCTTATTCAGAGCAGCTGTGAATATTATTTGCATAGAGTTTGGTCTCATAATGTACGTTAAGTCTTAAATGGAATGACCAGAATTTTACATTTAAAAAAAAAACAGAAAAAAACGACTTAGAGTCTTTGAATTAAATACAATATATACAAGTGGCACTAATGTGCCATTGTTTTGTTTCAGTTAATGCACCGGAAATGGCTAAAGCAATACACGATTATTCATGACAAATTAATCTTTATTTTTATAAACTGTTCAATCCTTGTACCTAAATAGCGCCAACAATGTTTCTTGCTACACATTGTTAAATGAAGATGAACCGAGTTAATAAACGATAGGATAGTGGACCTACCTAAATAAGCACCCGGTACAGCGAGTTGAGGGTTATGATTTAGCGTTGCAAAGAAAGTTTCATCGGGAATCCACGTTTGTCTTGTCCAGTTCAGGAGATCATGGGCTCGCTGGTCGTGTAATATGAAGACCACGAAGCCTCTGCTGACCACAATGTGTACAGCCCCCTTTATCGCCGTGATGTTATGAGGTGGCGCACCGACTTTCTGCCACCGATCCCTGTTGGCTCTTAAATCAGTTGGAATGTTTGGTAAATTAAACCTATATTGATTTACGCCATCAGCATATTTGATAATCTTCGTAGCTTTTGAGATGCGCAAAAGAAACACAGATATATCGAATACTATTTAGATACGACGGTTTTAAATTGGAATGCCACTGCTCAATTTTGTTGGTGCATTGTTAAACAAAAATAATCTTCATATGTTTTGTAAAAAAACACATACCATTAAAGATTAATAAATTTAATAATATAAATAGTTTAAGGTTACATTTAAAAAATGATCAGTAAATAGACAAACTTAATTTAAAATAAGTTGCATGGGTGTATTTGTAGAAATACCTGAATATAACGTGTGATTAAGAAATGCTGCGTTATTGCCTAAACACTGAAAGCAATATATTTTAAATAAAGCGGTAAAATGAAAGTACATTATATATAATGTTGATCGGATATATTACAAATGTCTTAAATGGCGTATGATATAAATCGTGAAATGTAGAGCTCTTAATTTGTGCTTTGTTTTCGTAGAATGCCGGTTAACATTGATATATAACATGTGCTAGTATTTGTGCTATCATCCTTTCTGAGCAAACATTAGAGTTGAAAGCATGATGGAAGTTAGGGCAGTTTGTGAGGATAAAATGGTTTATTGACAGTTGTTTCCTTCTTGATTTATCAGCGTTTATTAGTATATGGATTCACTTCAATAACTCACTGAAGTATGATAAACCCACAATTTAGTTTAATAACCACAGCAGAATTGTGTCTTCGATAAACACGGAAGTTTACTCAATTAGTAAAATAATTGTTATATTCATTGCATTCATATTTCGTAGTGTCGCTTTTTTTGTTCTATTTGTAAAAAAAAATATGTCATTTTTTTGCTTAGGTTTTTCCGTTCTGGACTATATTGGTGTACGTTTCCAATTAAATGGAAAATAACATCCATGGACTTGGTTTAGAATGTGCCCCACTCCCACACCCACTAGATAAGCGTAAACAGCATTTTCTGAAACGTAAATACTAGTATGGGGACACCATGTGACACCGAGACGCCGAACCCTTTTTACAATTATAATTTAAAAAAAAGACCGAAATACCGAAAGTCTTATTTTTAATAATAGTGATTATATTTACAGTGAATTCAAACGGCAGAAATCTTTAACCGACTTTTGCGCGCGCAATGATATTAATTATTTTGAAATAAAATGTATGAAACAAGTATGTTGGGGTATTTTTTCACTAACGCAATGAAAAGGGTTTGCAGTTTTTGAAATTTTTTCTATAAAACTATGGTATTAATTTATTGTCCACAAAATTAATAAATAAATAAAGGCACATATTGACGCAAAAGCTTGGGTCAAGACTGGGGATAAAAAAGCAAACTTTCACATGGTAACCGATCTGCAAACTGAATTCCATGGCAGCAAGTGTTATGGTAAATAGCCTTTCCCTTTTACATTTTTAACTTCCAACAAATACTGAATGTTTCCTACCATGGTAACAGCCTTAAGAAATATTGCACACCGTAAACAATTTATTTTACTCGTATTGATTCTTTTTCAAATACATGTATATTTGTATAATGCAACGTAGCATGACTATGTAATACCATACTTTCATGGGTTTTTTTTGCATGTGAAACGAAACATTGAAGCAGAGCCAATTTGTATAACTGCAATCATGTACATTGATTTCATTTTACCTCTTTATAGTTCCCTCCAAGTCGTTTGATCCATTGTAAGCCTCTAAAATGCGCACAAGTTCGTAGTTTGTTTTCAACGGAAACTCCTGTCCAGTCAGATTTATAAAATATTTCCATGATGCACTGTTGTTCCAAAGCTCTTGCATGCAGAGTAATTCTGGCTCGAGCACGGTTATTGTACCCCACTGAACGTTAAATCGTATTGACGTCATCAAGACGTTATCAAAGCAACTGGCAATGGAAGACATGCCGTCGAATATGGTTTGACCTGTTTTGTTGTCAACATGTATGCAATAATAGTTCTGTGGTCTGTAAATGACGCGTAGAAGTCTCTCAGATTGATCAATGTCTTTGAACATAAGAATACTGAACGCTATTGGAAAGTCACGTTCAACTTCCGTTAAATGATGGTCAATATAGCCACGCTGACGTTTAAACTGTAAGCAGTTCTTTGTCATTTCTGAGTAGTTTAGAGGTTGGAGGAAATTTCTAAGTGTTGTCGCGTTAGCTGCACGTTTTATATCAGTATTATTACCCTGGAATATAGCGTTGCAGTTTACATCAGCAACCATTCTTGTATAATGAAAAAAATGTTTGTGGGGTAAGTATATGTGTTTATGTTTATTGTCTTGTTATCCCCACACTTTTTGAAAAAAAGGTGGGGATATTGTGGTGATCTCCGCCGTCCGTCCGTCCGTCTGTCTGTCTGTCTGTCTATCTGTCCGTCCGTCCTGGCCAATATCTCCTCCTACACTATTAGCACTAGAACCTTGAAACTTACACACATGGTAGCTATGAGCATAAGTGCGACGGTGCACTATTTGGAATTTTGATCTGACCCCTGGGTCAAAAGTTATGGGGGTTGGGGTGGGGCCGGGTCAGAAATTATCACACATTTTTTTAGGTTATTTTACATTTACTTCTTCATTTATACACCGATTCACTTCAAATTGATACTGGATCTCTCTTATGACAATACGGTCAATCCCAACCATGCATGGCCCCATNAATTGATACTGAACTTTTCTTATGACAATACGGTCAATCTCAACTATGCATGGCCCCATTACCAACCCTGGGGCGCCCTGCCCACATAGGTCACACCCACCAAAAATTGCCTTTACTATAACTTCTTCATTTCTACACCAATTCACTTCTAATTGATGCTGAACTTCTCTTATGACAATACGGTAAATCTCGACTATGCATGGCCCCATTACCAACCCTGGGGCACACCTATGTCAAACATTCGGTGTGGGGATACGCGTCGGCCTCTGCCGCGCCATTTCAAGTTTTATATACGGATTTATGAGACTTAACAAATTTGAAAGCCCGCTTAATCTTACAAAACTCATCGAGTTGCTTTGGCCCATGTAGCCAATCATGTTTATTGTCTCGTCTGTTATGTTTTATCCGTTGACACGAAAAATCGGGTTATTCAACGAACGTAGCGTCGTCTGGATGGCATTATCCTGACAAAACCAGTTTTTCTTCATGTCCCGTGTAAGGTTGTGTAACGCAACGCTGTTCTCCATCAGGTACATACACGTTCCAAAGAAAACAAGGACGCCAAACAGAATTGTGTATCTGATAACATATTTGTACGAAAACAAAAATGGGTAGGACACAAATTTGGGTAGGAAAAAAAATTGAGTACGGAAAAAATTGGGTACGAAAAATGTTGGGTACGAAAAAAAATTGGGGTACGAAGTAGTACCCGTGGGGAACTTGACCAATTCAGCGAAACTGAGAGGCGGGTTACATTATCAATCAAATCTAAAAATTACTAGTGCTAATAGTGTAGGAGGAGATAGTGGCCAGGACGGACGGACGAAAAGGCAATTTGGATGGGGGTGGCCTATGTGGGCGGGGCCCTGGGGTGGGTAATGTGGACATGGATGGTCGAGATAGACCGTGTTGTCATAAGAGATGTTCAGTATTAATTCGAAGTCATTTGGTGAATAAATGAAGAAGTTATATTAAAACAAAATTTTGGGTGGGCGTGGTCTATGTGGTTGGGGCGCCCCAGGGTTGGTAATGGGGCCATGCATAGTTGAGATTGACCGTATTGTCATAAAAGATGTTCAGTATCGTACAATAACCTAAACTAGAGTTTTAACAAGACATGTATGTTTATATAATAAACGTGCCTTTAGGAGCCACAGGCATTTTTGATTTGATGTTATCGAATAACATGTCTACGTTTTGTGTCTTAAGATGTCATAGATTAACTTATTGTTTACAAAAACAGTAAAATGCAAAACATCAAGTCTGCAATACATACTACCGAATATCTGACATTTATGATTGTATAGTGTACCCAAAAAATAATAGCTATGATTTATACAACAACGAATCATCGCATGCTAGCCAAACACGCGTTTATGTAAACAAAATAAAATTACTTATTATTTAAATGTACTAAAATGAAAGAGTGCATCTGTATATAAAAGAGCTAATACAAAAATCACTGCGGACTTGAAAATGCAATACAAGTTCCAGGCTAGCCACGATTCCTTTTTTGAAATTCGGAGCTTTGCCAACAACACAAATGCGAAACATATATAATAAAGTTAACTAATGTAGTACTTATATCTACATAAATACAATTTTACGCATAAAACTTAAAGCGAAGAAATATGCTTTCCATTGTGCATTAAGTTTTGTTCTTTACAAAGCCCAACGTCCCGTAATATCTAGAATCAAACGCGAGATCTCCGAGGTAAATGTCTCGGGTGTGGTTGGCGATGAGTTCTTCAAGACAATCGTAACCATAGGGATGGAAGTTCTGGTGTAATTTGTTTACGAAGAGCTTCTTGCTCTGGGCCAGTTCCGGCAGGTCGCCCGTGCCAATGATGCAGATGTTGCGTACACGTTTGCCATGACACTCTCTTCCGCCCCAATCCTTGAATCGCGCCATGAACGGCTTGATCACATCGTCCGTCTCGGGTACCCCTGCATTGTAACCATATCTGGAACATTAACGTTTATGATAAGGCATATGTCATGTACATTGTAAACATAATGATACTTACACATTTCAGGCCTATTTTGGAAATTACATTAAACAATGGCGATAATTAAGTGTGGCTACGTTGTCACATAGAAAAACAACTTTCAGCTTGAAGATTTTTGGTTCTCAAAAATATCCGCAAATGAAAATTTGCTCTAAGCGGATGGTTCGCAGCCGCTTATGACCATATATCGAGGTGCTTATAATAGTCTTCTGGAGTCAGCATACGGAAATGGCCGAGTGATACCGAACCATGTTGGAATGAACGCAATCTTGTTTTCGCTTAGTGGGTGAGAAGATGGTTCAACTATTTTGAGTTTTCTATTTGTTGTTTTTAAATAAACAAATGATGCATTAAAAATGAAATGTCAAAAACACCGCTATACTTTAATGTGAATTAATTCTATACATATAGAGACTAGTTGGCGATTCAATCGTTGCGTATTGTTTCTGTACGTGACCTACTTTGTAACTTTAAGTTTTCTGTACATATATAGCTGTAAAAATGAATCGTTTTTTGTTTAAGAAGAATTTAATGCAATAATCTACAGATATCCAGTTCTGCACATTATAAAGAAATACATTGTTTGTTTTTGAGGTTCGAGTTCTGTCCAGTTACGCCCAAAGACGTTTCGCACCAAGAGACGTTTTAAAGTTCTTAAAGGTACAACATACTTATCAAATAAACATATTTTTCAGTGTGAATCCCTAACATCATCACTAAACAAGTCAATAATAATCAAGATGTGGTAAAATCTGGTTAGCGAATCTAATTATTAGACAAGGAAACATCACATCATTTAACAGAAAAGACACATACAACTATTCTGGGTGATTTGAAATCATTAAACAATCAATTACAAGTCTTACGAATTTTAAAAGAATAATTTTTAATATACACAAAATAATGCGAGATCAGTCTTAAATGGAATGACTAGAATTTTAGATTAAAACAAAAAAAAACGACTTAAAGTGTTTGAATTATATACAATATATACAAATGACACAGATGTGCCATTGTTTTGTTTCAGTTAATGCACCGGAAATGGCTAAAGCAATACACGATTATTCATGACAAATTAATCTTTATTTATAAACTGTCGTTCAATCCTTGAGCCTTAATAGCGCCATCAATATCTTTGCTACTCATTTTTAAATGAAGATGAACCGAGTATATAAACTATAGAATAGTGAACCTACCTAAATAAGCACCTGGTACACCGAGTTGAGGGTTATGATTGAGCGTAGCAAAGAAAGTTTCATCGGGAATCCACGTTTGTCTTGTCCAGTTCAGGAGATCATGGGCTCGCTGGTCGTGCAATATGAAGTCCACGAAGCCTCTGTTGACCACAATGTGCACAGCCCCCTTTATCGCCGTGATGTTGTGAGGTGGCGCGCCGGCGTTTTGCCACCGAACTGCCCTGAACACGCTAAAATCAGTTGGAATGTTTGGTAAATTAAACCTTTATTGATTTACGTCATCGGCATATTTAATAAACTTCGTAGCTTTTGAGATGCGCAAAAGACACGCAGATATATCGAATAGTATTTAGACACGACGGTTTTTAATTGTATAGCAACTGCTCAATTTTGTTGGTGCACTGTAAAAATAAATAATCTTCATATGTTTTGTGAAACCCACATACCACTAAAGATTAATAAATTTAATAATATAAATAGTTTAAGTTTACATTTAAAAAAATGATCAGTAAATAGACAAACTTAATTATTAATAATTTGCATGCGTGTATTTGTAGAACTACCTGAATATAACGTGTGATTAAGAAATGCTGCGTTATTGCCTAAACACTGAATGTAATACATCTTAAATAAAGTGGTAAATATGAAAGTGCATTATATATATTGTGGATCGGATACATGTATATTACAAATGTCTTAAATGGCGTTTGATATAAAACGTGAAATGTAGAGCCCTTTAATTTGTGTTCGCTTTGTTTTCGTAGAATGCCGATGAGCATTGATATATAACATGTGCTAGTATTTGTGTTATTGTCCTTCATGGGCAAACATTAGAGTTGAAAGCATGATGGAAGTGATTCTGTTAGGGCAGTTTGTGATGATAAACTGGTTTATTTACAGTTGTTTCCTTCTTGATTTATCAGCATGTATTAGTATGGATTCACTTCAATAACTCACTGAAGTATGATAAACCACACTGTTGTTTAAAAGGACTTGTTCACATATTTTGGCATGTTTTGAAGTTTGTCATTAAATGCTTTAAATTGATTTGAATAAACATCAAAACGAAAGAGCTACAAAGTAAAAACAAGAATAAAAGTTTAAAAAAAGAAAAGAAAAAAAGTTAACCACACCAAGGGTCGAACCACTGACCGAAACCACTCAGCCATCCGTCTTCGCGTATGTATGTGTGTATTTTAGAGTTTATGTTCGGGTCGTAGTTGAGTCTTTACGACTACATTATGTGCGGACCTGACAATCCGTCTTCACATGGGTTTCCATTTATTTTATACTTTGTATAACTATCCACGTGTTGTAACAATTTTCAACGATGCTCTACTGTGTAGGTATCCAAAATGTTGCAGTAGGCGGATCTAGCGATGGCCAATATATGTAAAAAATCACATTCTTGCTGCACTGTGTCTGACTAAATTGTGAATAGTATAAAGGAAATACTAAATAAATATATGTGCTATTTACCTCAACACACAAAGGCTTATACATCAAGTCGTAATTTATGCTTAATATTTAGAAAGATTAACATCAACATCAATACTCTGGTGGGTTATTGGAAGTCCATCTGATTATTATACTAAATAATAAAAAATAAGGTCCGGCTTGTAAACTTTTCATCGCATTCGATTGGCAATACAGCATATTCAGTTCAAAATTTAATTTGTCATAGTTGTCATATCATGATGAACAGATATTGTGTCAAATATTTTCCCATGAAACGTGAACATCGGACAGCTAAGACTCACGATTAATCCATATTAATCGACACACCATTGTCCCGTTCAAGTAGATTTGATTTTTTTTATCATAGAAAAAAACTGTTTGTTTTCCTTCATGTCAGTCGTCACAAAAATCCTTTTCTCCATTATCATTTGTTTGATAATGTGTAGCCGTATGTAAAATTAGATTTTACAGAAACGGTTGCGTGTAATGTGTTCATACATTAGAGATAATACAATGATTAGTCACTGTTTTAGTGTTTTCATAAGTGGCAAATACATTTTCTGAAACGTAAATACTAGTATGGGGACACCACATGACACAGACGCTTAACATATTCACAATTATAATATAAACAACAAAATACCGGACGTCTGTATTTTTAATAATAGTTATTGCATTTACTGTGAATTCAAACGGCAGAAATCTTTAACCGACTAATGCGCGCTATGATATTTATTATTTTGAAATACAATGTATGAAACATGTTTGTTGGGGAATTTTTCAGTAACGTTATAAAAATGGGTTTGCAGTTTTTGAAGTAAAATAAATTGCCTTTAAAGCTATGGTATCAATTTTTGTCCCCTAAATGCATAAATAAATAAGGGCATATAACGACACAAAAAGCTTGGGTCAAGACTGGGACTAAAATAGCAAACTTTCACATGGTACCGATCTGTAAACTGAAGACCTATGGCAGCAAGTGTTATGGTAAATAGCTTTTACCTTTTACGTTTTTAACTTCCAACACATACTGAATGTTTTCTACCAGGGTAACAGCCTTAAGAAAAATTGCACACCGGTTTTATTTTACTCGTATTAATTCTATTTCGAATACATGTATATTTTTATACAGCATCGAAGCATGACTATTTAATATCATATTTTCATTGTTTTCGTGCATGTGAAACGAAACATTAAGGCAGAGGCAATTTGTATAACTGCAATTATGGACATTGATTTCAATTTACCTGTTTAAAGTTCCCTCCAAGTCATTTGATCCATTGTAAGCCTCTAAAATGCGCACAAGTTCG
>VMBQ01008833.1:0-34815 GCA_007657795.1 Dreissena rostriformis
TTACAAAGTTATTATTTTTAGATCATTGCAATACCAAGTACATCACAGCATTTACTTAAACGTTACATTTAAGAGATAAAAAAAAGAAAACAATAATCTTATTAATTTCTTTGTATGACTTTATTGTTACTTAAGAGATGAGAAAGCAAGGTTGTAAGATTGTGTATAACATGCCTGTGAATAATTTATTGCTGAACATTAATTAATTGCAATGTGGATTTTTATTACAATATTATGAAAAAGTTGCAAAAATGGTTGTGCTCGGTGAGGTTACAAACCCCTACTTAAATCAAGAAAAGAACTAAAAACGGAACGTGTCATATACCTGGTAGCTCTAATGGGAAGGCGGCAGCACTTGTCAACAACAGAAATAATGTCACAAGGGTTGTAAGCTTCATCTTGATATCTGTTAGGATAATACACTTATGGATATGAAAACATAAAAAATACTAAAATACAAAGTATAGTTCATGTGTACGAATGTTTATTTCGAAAGTATCAGCAATGTACAAATTCGAAGTTAAACGTGAAATGGTAAAAACATCATACATTAAATGCAAAACTCTGCCAGGTTAACCTATTTCTTAAAGAAGTGATACACATGAAAACATATTATATTGTAGTGGAAAACAATTAATAACAAGAACGCATTGCATTCGTGTGAATAAATAAAAGAAATGCTTTTTATTTTGTTATAAACAATATAATTTAGCTCTTTGAGTCAATAGACATCTTTTACAATAAAACATGTTTAGAACAAAAACAATTAGGATATAGAGAGTTGATATGAACTTTGAAAAGTATAATTTCATACTGATATCTATTAACGTTTCATTTCAAAATGTAAATCAATCTAAAAAATCGCAGCTAAACGGTAAACAGTAAAAATAAACATATCTTAAACATTAAACAGTATCGGGTTAAAACATTGTAAAAGTAGTGATAAACATGAAAATTATTATATTGTTCAATTCAAAACATTTTATAACAAGAACACATTGAATTTGTGTACATAAATAAAAGGCAACTATATACGACATTCTATTTCATGTTTCATTTCACTGAAAAATAACATACCTGTGTATCCGTCGCTCCGTCGCTATGATGTACTACTTGGTATGCGTTACGTTTTATACGTTGAACGTTACGTTTAACATGTCACGTTTATACTAGTTGCTTATCACATTAAACATATTTGTGGTTTGCATATACATCGTAAACAGAACAAATACGCTCATTTTGAAATGAAACAAATTACAGTGGTTAGTTACGTTGAATGATGTATTTCAAACCCGGGAACGTGATAAAAAATCCCCCGACTGAACCTGCGTTGTTTTCACAGTGAACAGTTGTAATTGTTTCATTTAAGATTTCAGTTTCGAAATAATTGAAGTACACGGACGGATCCAGACGTGCCTGTTCTGGGATGTGTGTGTCGCGGGGGGGAAACATCAAGTCGATTGAGTGTTCTGACATCCTAGTTTTCAAACTACGGTTATTCATTCATTCATTCATTTATTTATACATTCATTCAAAGATTAATTCATTTATTCGTGCATTCGTTCATTTGTGCATTTATTTAATAATTATTTAATTTATGAATTCCAATATGCATTCATTCATATATGTATTCATATATTAATTAATTTGTTTAATCATTCGTTCATTTATTCATGCACTAACTCATTTTTTCGTCTATTCATGCATTCATGCATTTATTCATTCATCCATTTATACATGTATTCATCTATTCATAAATAAAGATCCCCTGCAAACCAAACCTCAAAACAAACACATGAGTGTTTTTTGTGTTTTTTTTTAATTCGTGTTTCTCCATGGCAAGTGTATGGGCATCCATTTAATGAATTTATTCAAAATACGAACGCATCTTTTAAATGTGCCTATTTTTTAAAGGTATAAAATGTACATGCATTTAGCAAAAATCGTTCAGTGAATACTAGTTATCCAGATCTTCCAACTCTCGCCGCAAGATGATTGGTACACATTTTCGATATGTGCAAACACGAATTCATTATGTGATGGGTTAAAACAGTCAACAAAAAGAAAGTGCGTCTTCTAGAGCAACTAAATAAACAGTATCCGGTCAAAAGCTATACCAGAACATTCGCTCACCCGTCATTTTTTATGAAGATCTAAAAAGCTTTCCAGCGAATGTAATACCCCGGACAAAAGCTCGGAAATCTATGTTCAGACCTTGACAAAACAACTCACCCGAACATCATACAATGCAGGAAACTTGATAGTTGCTGACAAATGCCAAAACTCGAGGCACAAACCGCAATGTTATACCTTATATGATTAGAATAACAATAAAATTGTTTAACTAAACTGGTGGCAATAAGTCGGCATATATTTACTTGTTCACAATTTTAAGCATTCTCAAATTGTCAGCTTTTACAATGAAAATGCAAAAAAAAAACAATGATGGGATTTCATAATAAATGTCATGAACATGTTCCATTGATGACACCCAATAAAGTTTCCAAAACTATTATTCCTTAAAAACTTCTTCTATGTAGCAGTTTCCCTTATTTGGAACAATGATTGACATACATGTGTCTTTGTTGACCTTGTGACAAATTCCAAACCACATTCTGATTTTTCTTCAAATTCATGCCACTAGGAGACAGTTCAGACCACAAGAAGAAGAACTTTTATTTCAACAAATACATATACATATACACAATTGAAATAGACCTTTATGATCCTTGTTCAACAAACATGATGTTATATCTACATATATTTACAATTTGGCGACATAAGTGCTTAAATACATGTCATGATGTAATAATCATATCGGAGTATTTACAAAATTTGCTACTACATGTAGAGTATGTTCATANAAACTTTGTATGCACACTTTCAATCGGAGTTGCTCGAGCAAACCCCCAAACCTCAGCACTATAAAACAGTATTGATTTAACTTTCTTTTCAAAGAGATCTAACATATGTTCAACAGTAATGTTTACGTAACTATACAAATATCTTCTGAGTTTAAATATCGCTTTAAGAGCCTGATCATGACACAATTAAACATGACGACTTTACAAACATTTGTTATATCAACAAAACATATTTTAATTGGAAGGAGGATTTATCAATATGCATGTAAATTGATACTGATTATGATATTGTTTTATATTTTCGCGACCCTCCAGAATGACCAATCGTGTTGAAAAAGTGATATCACATAACTATTTTGTATAATCAAATATTATTATTTTAGTTTATATCCCGATAAGGCAGTTTCAGTAACTTTGATTTCGACTTTGAATTGTCTCAAAATCAG
This sequence comes from Dreissena rostriformis, assembly GCA_007657795.1. Lineage (NCBI taxonomy): Eukaryota > Metazoa > Mollusca > Bivalvia > Myida > Dreissenidae > Dreissena > Dreissena rostriformis. The sequence continues at coordinate 3,311 of VMBQ01008833.1, forward strand.
AGACATGTGTTCAACATACTTGTAACTTCTAACTTCAACTTTTAATACAATATGTGTATCCGTAGTATCGGCCCTTGTAATAGTTTATTCAATATACATTAGACATTACAGTCCATGAGTACACATGTATGTTGAATATATTATACAAACAAAATGCATGCAAGTGGTTAACACTGAATACTACTAGTTAATGGCATGATATATCATATACAAACTATATCAAGTTCTATACATACATTTTTAAAGGATTCATGTATTTCAACATAATGTTAATATAAAGCACTATTTACAGCGAGAGATCAACTTTTCTGACATGGATATTACTCAAAATAATATTTATATACATTTCTTTGAATAAATACTTTGTGAACATAAATTTCTAAATTTTTGTTAATTGTGCGGTTATCAGATTGCATTAACTCGTTAAATTTTGGAATATTTGGTCTTTTCCAGTAATATTGCTTTTTTTTCTAATATCATTGTTTAAGGAACATTCAAACAAAAAATGAAATTCATCCTTCAAGACATTGCAATTTTGACATTTTCTTTCCTGGTATGGTATAGACTCTGGTTTATGCCATCTGCCCGACTCTTTCTCCAATCTATGTGAAGATACTCTTAGTCGGCACAGATTAAACCTAAACTTATCAATAGTAACATCATTTAAATAAGGCTGAAATTCAAATTTACAAAAAGATTATAACTTACTGCTTTAATGAATACATCTAAATATTTGAAATAAAAAGATTTCAAAACGCACATGTAATCAATTCAATCTATAGTTAAATGTGTAATCTTGGACAGCAAAAACTGTATTTAAATCGGCAATTTTTGAATACTGGTTAGACTAAGCTCCCTGTTGTAATATGTATCAGGTATAATGTTTATCATAATATCGGCCATTCTGATTGGTTGCTAAGGTTTGTTACTATATGCATGTTCTATAAATAGTTTCTTAATTGAAAAAACAAACTCTTGCTCATGTTGTTCTTAACATATTTTTTTATTTTTTTAAAAAATAAGCGGCTTATAAAACTTTTGATTAACCTACTAATAGACCATAAACAAACTAACAAAATCACGAGTTACGTAATTAAAAAATCATAGCATTACACTGAAGTAAACATGGCATACTTTCCAATGAAAACCGGAAATCATAAAAATGATCGTCGCAATTGTCATGAATAAACAGTCAATAAATTAACAATTCTAAAAATTGAAAAACATTCACTGGCCTGCACGTCTTCATGTTTTGTTAAAGGGGACTCGTTAAAGTCACGATACGACGAGAAGAGCCGATACTATGAGAATAACGGATATATGTAGCTACCTTTTACTAAACTGAGAATAAGACGCTGGTCAAACAACTCCAATCACAAAACTGCATGCATATTTAGTTTAATATGCAAGCTGCATGGGTTTATTTGATTTAAAATTTATTGTGTTTTCTGTCAGTGTTTGTTTGAATAATCAGATGATGATAATGATGGTAGTCAACGTATTTTTTTTATATATGTGTAGATCTCAATATATACGTTTAACAATACGGATAATGAATACACTCCCTATTTAGCGGTAATGCAGTCATATTTGCCATTTCGCATGCCTGGCTGCTTAACACAGGTTAGACTGTATTTAATTGCGTGTTTAAAAATAGAATCCTATTGATTACAATAAACAGTCGATATCACCTGTTACCATTGTAGACCCTGTCGAGTTTAAAGTTACTAATCTTACTACCATTAACCCGAGAGATACCGGTCGATATCTTACATGTTATCTTACGAGAACGTTGCGTTAAGAAATTATTTAAGCTCATTTAGAGGAAGTTGACGGAGGCGTTGCTGTGAAAGCATGTAAACCGGTAAGTTTAATTCAATTTACGAGTTATGTACCATATATAATATGTATCGTGTTTACTTGGTTGAGCAGTTGTACCACGACAATCCCTCTCAATGACTACAGTTTCATTCTCATAGTCTTCATTCGTGTCAATAATTAAGTTTAACACCAAACGTTCAGTGTAAGCGTTTATATTGACGCTCATGAGATTACTCACAAATAATGTTAAGTGTTTAATATAACAGTTTATATAAGAGCGTTAATGACAGTTGTTGATTTAGTTCACTTTCGATTTCGATGTACACAGTATTATACATGCACGTATCATTGACGAAAAATAATGTATTGTCCTAATGTAATCCATTACATTTCATACAGATATAGAACATGCACAATTATACCTTTTACTTTGACCATAATTTGATCTTTAATCTCAGAGTAAGACCGACAATGACCTTGAAATAAACAACGGGATTCTTGCGCGCAACACATCGGCTAATATGCACTATATATATGTAAGTTATTTCGAAGATTAAAAAAAAAACGTTAAATGTGAGTTCTTATATAAATGCATATACGATTTTGTTAACACAAGTTTTGAAATGGCAGTTGTATATTTCATTCCACTTTTGATTTTGATCTTCACAGTATTCTTCAAGGACGTATCGATGACAAGTATTTATTTACTGTGTGTGTGTGTTATGCCTTATATGCAGCTTTTATTCAACTGTAGAACATTCACAATTAGTGCTTTGAGTTTCAGCTCCAATGTTGACTTTCAATATGAATGTAGAAAGTCTGTTTCAGTTATTTGAAAAAGTGTACACTGCACATTAAAGGTATAGATGTGTATAAAGCGCACAGACAATCATGAAGGTCAGTGAGCCGGAACTTGCTTTTCCTGGGCACGGTTGTTAATATTTAAGTTTCTAATAACACGTTTCCTTAAGTTGGACTTTTTCTTATATCAAAAAATAGACGGACATACTGAATGTTAGGCCGCCCCCCTAAAGACAGTCACACGGGCGAAGGGAACTCTCCCATCAATAACGTTTACACCGAATGTTTAGTTCGTTAGACTTTATCTAAAGACTGTTCTATGTCACGTGAAAAGGTGACAGCATTTTGATAAACTCCAGAAGGCTTCTAGGAAGCAATTCATCTTTTCCCTAAATGTGTTCATCACGGTTTTATCACGAATGTTTTGTTTGTTTTGTAGTGTGTTTTTTGTATTGTTTGTCTGATATAAAACAAAACAAATAAATACAATGTACATATTCGTGTTATATTAACAAAATCACTTTCTAAGTTTAAAATCAAGATGTGGAAAGCAGCTTCATTTATTTTTTATTTAATTCCTCAAGGTATGTATTGTATATATCATATAGTCGTTTACCTTAAATAAACGACATGTGGACAAAAACAAAATCCTGATAATATTTCTTTATTATTACATTATTTTATTTTAGAAATACGAGTCGAACGATACAAAAATCCCGCACAATGGAATATTCCTTAAATGAATGCGGTGTCTGCGCCTCGAAGTCAGTAGTGGCTTTCTGCGAGAACTGTAATTTTAAAATTTGTGGAACATGTTTTCAAATGCACAAAAGGTCAACCAAGTTATTTCAGAACCATGTGGCTTTTTTAATGGATACACCTAAACCGAGTATATATCCGAGTATTATGGTCGATGATGCTCATCAGGCTTCAAGACAGAATCGTGGAGATATACATACTCACAAATGCGCAACACATTCAACAGAAAATTTGATTTTCTTCTGTACAGAACATGCAGACACAATATGTGGCAGATGTGTTGTTTCATGCCACAAATCCTGTAAAGTGGTTGATTTATTTGAGGTTAATGTGAGCGACGAACAAGTAAGTACTTGCAAGTCAAACTTACAAGACCTGGAAGAAAAACTTAAGTCTGCTGCAAATAAAATTGAGAAAAACACCAGCCACAACAACGAATGTAAACAGGAGTTTCTGAAGGAACTTCAAATATTACGAACCGAATTTAACACGTGGTTTGATCGTCTTCAATCAGAGTGCGAACAACAGAGCAGTAAAACCTTTGAAACAAATTTTGAGCGTTTAAAACATGTTCGAACTCTTTGCTATGAACTTATACAGAGTATTCAAGAGCGTCAAGAGTTAATCGATGACTTGCTTACACAAAACCACGTCAAAAAGTTATATGTTTTATTAAACAAAGTTCAACAAGAAATCGAAGAGACAGAGGTAAAACTTAACTTGCTCGATAGCAGAAGCAGTTTCATTGGATACGCCTTCAAGCGCAGCAGACGTATTCGTGATTTATTGGACGATAAGTTATTTGATATTGGTTGTTTGGAAGAGTCGTGTACCGGAAGCGATGAAATCTATGATGAATCACAATCAACAGTCACGGTATGCTACGCAACATTTATTATAAGTCTATAAAAATCAGTTGCATTTTGTTATATGCATTTTTATGCGTTAAATTTGTATGACGCATATGATGTATACATGTTTTTATGATCATATATCTTCCTCATACAGTTAATCGATCGTTAAAACATGTCCAGAACTTTTGTCATTAAGGAATCTTTCCGATTTGAAGGACAAAGTTTTCCTTGACCTACCCATTTTTCTGATGTTTCATTGAGGTTCGTCATGAAACGATGCTAAAATAAAGGGGTCATTTAGACATTAACTTCGATAAATGTTACGGTAGCACACATTTTTAATTTGTCAAATCAATATGAATCACTGGTTGTATTATTGTTTTCACTGTGATATGTTTATTTTTAATTGTTAATTTTGTGAAGGTCATACAAGAAAAAGCATGCTACAAGATGATAGAATGATGAACGTTTTAAACTGTCTGCTTATGTCCATTATGTGCAATTTTGCTTTTAAAGAATTATATGCCGTTTCGTGTACTTGAATTTAGAAGTGACTCAAAGTGTATTTATTTGTTCGCAGGCCTTGGGATTAGAGACAAATACAGTAGAGATCTCTTCAGATGATTTTCCCAATGGTGGTGACAGGGTGGAGTCTCCAAATAGAAAAGATGCAAACGCCCTAATTACTGGAAAGCTACAGACTGGTTTTTCACCAAGACCATCTAAGTCATCCAAAGGTGGCAAACGTAATAGAAATTCTTCTCCACGATATTGTCCTGATGATATCCATGAAGGGCAACCACATTCTAGAAGACTTGAAAAGCTCAATTCTTCTGGAGGTGGTGACACAGACATACAAAGCTATGCAGATGAAAATGAAGTTTTCAGCAGGAAGCAACGAGGACAGGAAGGTAATTCCATGTATGCTTTTTTCTCAGATTATGTACTTCGCCTTGCGCCTTTAAAGAGATTAATGCCACTTTGCTTCATTGCATTTGTCAGTACGATTGAAGGCATAACACAGCTAGCTCGATGTTTCAAAACATTGCAATCTATTCTACTCTCGTTCAGGGGCCTTTGGGTTATATAAAAAATGTCACACGCTAGTTTGTCATATATTGCTTAATGGATGTAATGAAATATTCGATAATTTATTCCCTATGGGGTACATTGATCACGTTTGGAAAACTGTATCAACATTCGAGGCGTCCTACTCTTACAAAAGCTATAAAGACACGTCAAAATTGTTCAAACTTGGAGTACCAAACAAACAGTTTCTTAAGAGCGCATTGAATAATATGATATCTAGACTTAATATATAGACACCGTGCAACAATACCTTACTTTGTCATTCGTATTAGATGGATGGGGTCTAGACCAAGCTAACCTTTACTAAATAGCATAATGCAATCGACTTAAATATTTGGGTACACATTTCATGAAATGTTACAATAAAGACCCCTGCTGTAAGATTGCATACAGCGCAAATTCAATATCAATACATGAAATGGAATTAACATAAGCTTGTGAAATAAACATTTGTAAATAGGTTTTTAATTTAAGAAAATCTCCAAGAATGGTACATTGGGATGCATGAGGTCAAAGTAACTGTAACTTAAATAAGCAAATCGCGTGTCGCTAAATAACTCCCGAACAAATTAAACTTCACAAATGGTCAAACTTTTCAAACTTGAATTGAGACAACTTATCGTGTGTTTAGGTAAATATGAACGTCACCATTACTCAATGCAGAAAATGTGTTAGCTGCACAAGAAGATATTTCACATGTGTGAATTCAAGGTAAAGGTTAATCTCAACGTAACTAAATTTAGAAAATATGGATTCGTTCTACGCACTAGTACTAAAAAACGAGTTGAGCTTTTGTCTAGAAACTTCATATATAAACGACCATATATCTAGATCTAGAATGACAAATATGGTGAATATGATCCAGATAAACGTTATAATACGTTGTGATTCCGATTAATGAATCAACCAAAAATTGAGCTATTGGCATAAAACAGCCATTCTCGAAACATCATTTCAAACGTTCGCATGGGATAGCATAATGGAAAGATGGGTTCACGCTCAATATTCAAGATCACTAATACTAAATGTCTAAATTATAAAACTCAATATTTTGGTATTACGTATTGCATTTTTGGTGGTTGTGTTCGTTACTCAACAAGTATTGCTGCTCCTGAGATAAAGCGTCACTAACATGATGACCAACATCGCACACCTCCATAGTTTGGTTGGGGAGTGGACGAAATCAAGTATTGCTTCACAATGTATTAAAGTGTACAAACAAAATAACCAGCATCGGATTGTTCGCACCTCCAAATATTGGTTAAGAGTGTTACTAAACAACAAAAATTATGAATCTTTTTGGCACAAATTCTTTATTTAAGCCAAACAAATTACATTTTGAGCTTGTGTTGCACGTAATTCACACAGTAATGCTACTGAAAAGATACACTCAAAAAACGTGTTAATCACCAACTTATTGTGCACACGTCCAAATTTTATTCTGGATTTTTCAAAATAACTGGAGTTATGTCCCTTCTAAGTAACAAAAATCGCATGTTACTCAAAAGGTATTGCTGATAGAGGGATAACCATTACACGCGTATTACCCTGTCTGTTAATTTTCGCATCTCTATATTTGGTTCGGTTTTGTGGACATAAAAGGATGTTTGAAATCAAAGTGGAATTGTATGGCATCCATGTATGACAATCACACTTAGAAAACACTAAATAACTCAATAAAACATATTTATTTGTCTGTAATTATGTAGTTTGTTTTAAAATGAATCCATAAAACCTGACCAAATCAAGACAAGTAGAGCGCCCAGTTGTCTTTACAACTAGTGTTTGTTTCACTTCATGTTCTTTTTTTTCTCATTTTTGTTTTCATTTACTCCAGGTTTAGCACTTAAAGCTACGAAAGATGTCAAATCGCATACCGATGATGCAGCCCCTAATAGAGGTATACAAAGCATGGTCAATTTAACTTTAACAATGTATTAAAGCGAATAATTATTATATTAAAGAAGTAGCATCTAGGTGGAAATGCTTATTTTTGCTCACAAAAAAAACCCAGGTCTTAATGCAAAACAGATGGTCATTTATTTAATAAGTTTTAACCATTTAATGAAAATTCAGAGGTGTTTATAAATGGCAAACATACCCGTTTAAAATTTCTAAAATTTAGTTGTATAAATTTTCAAAATGACTTTGGCGAATACAACATATGATTTTTGTAAGAAATGCATATTTTACATAGGCTTATAATAGAGAACAACAGTTACAACACCGTTGTCTCTCTTTCGATAAACATGACAGATATTGAGGATAAAACATACATAATATGTGATTAACATTAATATTTGTACTCGCTGAGAAAATTCTCAGCGGTGTAACCTTATTACGGCTTCATTAAGAAACTTCGCAGCAGTAAAGACGAGATATAAAGCAAATTATTATACGAAATAAACTCTAATCGCTTCCTTGCTGATATGGCTGGAAAGTGAACGGCATTTACACAATTTATACAAGTAATAAAGGGTATTAAACGGCGATAAATTCCTGTCTCGGCATGGGCGTCGCCATCTTGTTTGTCACGTGATTACCCCCTCTTCATAGAAATGTACAGTGTTATTACGCCTAGTTTTAATAAATTGTGAAAATCAACCACCTCTCGTTTTTAATTAATTCAATACATATTTGTCCTCTCCATGTTTTAATTGACTCAATTTTAGGTGTAAAGTCAACTGGGCGAGAATTAACTGCCAACCAGAGTGGACTGTCAGCTTCAAAACAAGGTATATTGAAGTTATTTTATTTTCTTGAATCATTTCACATAAAATGGTATAAGACACATACGAAAATGGCATAGTTTCAGCACTATTGCTTATCATTGACACTTAGAAGCAGGGGGGGTATATTATCATTTCGTTTTCGCACGAAATCTTGTCTGGCTGATTAGTAGAAAACGAAAACGCCAGTTGTTTTCAAAACAACATATCAAGCTTAATTTCAAATGGCTTGTATAAATTACATAAACTGTTATAAATTTTAAGATCAAGAGATCAAACATGCTATTTGTTTGGCACTTTTAATGTTTACAATTCGACGTCATAAATGCGTGTATTCGACATAGCCATGTGATGGACATAGCATATACCAAGCATGATAGCGCAATCGGTTAAAGCGGTGTCAACTGTCATTTCTTCGTATAGCTCCTGAGTGATGAGTTCGGTACTGTTTCAAGACACGGTAATCTATTCTACTCTCGGCCATGGGCCTTTGGGTTATAAAAATGCCACACGCTAGTTTGTCATTTATAGTTTGATGGATGTAATTAAATATTCATTAATTTATTCCCTATGGGGTACATTGATCACGTTTGGAAAACTGTATCAACATTAGAGGCGTCCTACTCTTACAAAAGCTATAAAGACACGTCAAAATTGTTCAAACTTGGAGAACCAAACAAACAGTTTCTTAAGAGCGCATTGAATAATATGATATCTAGACTTAATACCTAGAAACCGTGCAGCAAAACCTTACTTTGTCATTCGTATTAGATGGATGGTGTCTAGGTCAAGCTAACCTTTACTAAATAGCATAATGCATTCGACTTAAATATTTGGGTACACATTTCATGAAATGTTAAAATAAAGATCCCTGCTATAAGATTGCATATTGCGCAAATGCAATATCAATAAATGAAATGGACTAAAAATAAGCTTGCGAAATAACCATTTGTAAATAGATGTTTAATTTAAGAATATCTCCAAGAATTGTACATGGGATGCGTGAGGTCAAAGTAACTGTTACTTAAATAAGCAAATCGCGTTTCGCTAAATAACTCCCGAACAAAATAAACTTCACAAATGGTCAAACTTTTCAAACTTGACTTGAGAACACGTATCGGTTAGTTAGGTAAATATGAAGGTCACCATTACTCAATGCAGAAAATGTGTAAGCTGCACAAGATATTTCACATGTGTGAGCTTCAAGGTTCAAGTCAATCTCAACGTAACTAAATTTAGAAAATATGGATTCGTCCTACACACTAGTACTAAAAAACGATTTGAGCTTTTGTCTAGAAACTTCATATATAAACGACCATATATCTAGATCTAGAATGGGATGACAAATATGGTGAATGTGATCCAGATTAACGTTATAAAACGTTGTGTTTCCGATTAATGAATCAACACAAATTGAGCTATTGGCATAAAACAGCCATTCTCGAAACATCATTTCAAACGTTCGCATGGGATAGCATAATTGAAAGATGGGTTCACGCTCAATATTCAAGATAACAACTACTAAATGTCTAAATTATAAAACTCAATATATTGATATTAGGTATTGCATATTAGGTGGTTGTGTTCGGGGTCACTAAAACTAATCAAGAACAATGACTCCCACGCAGTAATTGGCTTGGAATTGGGATTAGTAAGATGAGTCAATGTCAATATTGCTTTATATGAAAACATGATTATGTTCTATTATTCAAAAAGCACATTTATGTATATATTTTAACAATAAACTAGTAATGAGATTGAATGAACGGTTGGTGGATGAAATAGGTGAGGATTTTTAGATTTGCCATCCCCCGTTTACCGTCCGAAGATATGTTTGTGTCACGCGTTACTCAACAAGTATTGCTGCTCCTGAGATAAAGCGTCACTGACATGATGACCAACATCGAACACCTCCATAGTTTGTTTGGGGAGTGGACGACATCAAGTATTGATTCATAATGTATTAAATTGTACAAACAAAATAACCAGCATGAGATTGTTCGCACCTCCAATAATAGGTTAAGAGTGTTACTATACAACAAGAATTATGGCCCTTTTTGGCTAAAATTCTTTATTTCAATGAGATTGGACATGGCTAGCATTGCTGCTAGAGGGATGGCACTTAACACACATATTAATTAGCATACAATATTGATCACCTTAATATGAGAAAACATGAGTCATGACCCTGTTTTAGCCAAACAAATTACATTTTGAGCTTGTGTTGCACGTTATTCACACAGTAATGCTACTGAAAAGATACACTCAACAAACGTGTTAATCACCAAGTTATTGTGAACACGTCCATATTTTATTCTGGACTTTTCAAAATAACTGGAGTTATTTCCCTTCGAAGTAACAAAAATCGCATCTTACTAAAAAGGTATTGCTGATAGAGGGATAACCATTACACGCGTATTACCCTGTCTGTTAATTTTCGCATCACTATATTTGGTTCAGTTTTGTGGACATAAAAGGGTGTTTGAAATCAAAGTGGAATTGTAAGGCATCAATGTATGACGATTACATTTAGAAAACACTAAATAACTCAATAACAAATATTTATTTGTCTATTATTATGTAGTTTGTTTTAAAATGAATCCATGAAACCTGATCAAATGAAGACAAGTAGAGCGCCCGGTTGTTTTCACAAATAATGTTTTTTTCACTTCATGTTCTTTTTTTCTCTTTTTTTTATTTACTCCAGGTTTAGCACCTGAAGATACGAAAGATGCCACATTGCATACCGATGATGCAGCCCCTGATAGAGGTATACAAAGCATGGTCAATGAAACTTTAACATTGTAGTAAAGCGAATAATTATTATATTAAAGAGGTAGCATCTAGGTGGAAATGCTTATTTTTGCTCACAAAAAACAAAACCCAGGTCTTAATGCAAAACATATGGTCATTTATTTAATAAGTTTAAACCATTTAATGCAAATTCAGAGGTGTACATGAGTGGCAAACATACCCGTTTAAAATTTCTAAAATTCAGTTGTATAAATTTTCAAAAAAGACTTTGGCGAATACAACATATAATTTTTGTAAGAAATGCATATTTTACAAAGGCTTATAATAGAGAACAACAGTTACAACACCGTTGTCTCTCTTTCGATAGACATGAAAGATATTGAGGATAAAACATACATAATATGTGATTAACATTAATATTTTTACTCGCTGCGAATATTCTTAGGGGGTGACCTTATTACAACTCCATTAAGAAAATTCGCAGCGAGTATAGACAAGATAAAAAGAGAATTTTAATACGAAATAAACGCTAACCGCTTCCTTGCTGATATGGCTGGAAAGTGAACGGCGTTTACACAATTTATACAAGAAATAAAGGGTATTAAACGGCGAAAAATTCCTGTCTCGGCATGGACGTCGCCAGCTTGTTTGTCACGTGATTACCCCCTCTTCATAGAAATGTACAGTGTTATTAAGCCATATCAAGCTTAATTTCAAAAGGCTTGTATAAATTACATAAACTTTTATCAACGTTAAGATCAAGAGATCAAACATGCTATTTGTTTGGCACTTTTAATGTTTACAATTCGACGTCATAAATGCGTGTATTCGACATAGCCATGTGATGGACAGAGTATATAACAAGCATGATAGCGCAATCGGTTAAAGCGGTGTCAACTGTCATTTCTCTGTATAGCTCCTGAGTAATCAGTTCGATACTGTTTCAAGACACGGTAATCTATTCTACTCTCGTCCGTGTATAGTTTGATGGATGTAATTAAATATTCGATAATTTATTCCCTATGGGGTACATTGATCACGTTTGGAAAACTGTATCAACATTCGAGGCGTCCTACTCTTATAAAAGCTATATAAACACGTCAAAATTGTTCAAACTTGGAGTACCAAACAAACTGTTTCTTAAGAGCGCATTGAATAATATGATAATTAGACTTAATCCATAGAAACCGTGCAGCAAAACCTAACTTTGTCATTCGTATTAGATGGATGGTTTCTAGGTCAATAACCTTTACTAAATAGCATAATGCAATCGACTTAACTATTTGGGTACACATTTCATGAAATGTTACAATAAAGACCCCTGCTATAAGATTGCATACAACGCAAATTCAGTATCAATACATGAAATGGAATAACCATAAGCTTGCGAAATAAACATTTGTAAGTAGATGTTTAATTAAGGAGTATCTCCAAGAATTGTACATGGGATGCGTGAGGTAAAAGTAACTGTAACTTAAGAACAACAATTATGGCCCTTTTTGGCTAAAATTCTTTATTTCAATGAGATTGGACATGACTAGCATTGCTGCTAGAAGGATGACACTTAACAAACATATTAATTAGCATACAATCTTGATCACCTTAATATTCTGTTTCGGATTTGTTTTAGAAAACATGAGTCATGACCCTGTTTTAGCCAAACAAATTACATTTTGAGCTTGTGTTGCACGTAATTCACACAGTAATGCAACTGAACAGATACACTGAACAAACGTATAAATCACCAAGTTATTGTGCACACGTCCATATTTTATTCTGGATTTTTCAAAATAACTGGAGTTATGTCCCTTCTAAGTACAAAAATCGCATCTTACTAAAAAGGTATTGCTGATAGAGGGATAACCATTACACGCGTATTACCCTGTCTGTTAATTTTTGCATCACTATATTTGGTTCGGTTTTGTGAACATAAAAGCATGTTTGAAATCAAAGTGGAATTGTAAGGCATCCATGTATGACGATCACATTTAGAAAACACTAAATAACTCAATACAAAAATATGTATTTGTCTATTATTATGTAGTTTGTTTTAAAATGAATCCATGAAACCTGACCAAATCAAGACAAGTAGAGCGCCCCGTTCTCTTTACAAATAGTGTCTGTTTCAATTCATGTTTCACTTTGTTTTCTTTCTTTTTTTCATTTACTCTAGGTTTAGCACCTGAAGATACGAAAGATGCCACATCGCATACCGATGATGCAGCCGCTGATAGAGGTATACATAGCATGGCCAAGAACATTTTAACAATGTAGTAAATCGAATAATTATTATATTTAAGAAGTAGCATCTAGGTGGAAATGCTTCGTTTTCCTTACAAAAAAGCGAAACCCAGGTCAAAATGCTAAAAAAGACGGTCATTTATTTAATAAGTTTTAACCATTTAATGCAAATTCAGAAGTGTACATAAGTGGCAAACATAATCGTTTAAAATTTCTAAAATTTAGTTGTATATAATTGTTAATACTATCGCAAATACCACATATGATTTTTGTAAGAAATGCATATTTAACATAGGCTTATAATAGAGACAACACTGTTGTCTCTCTTTCGATAGACATGACAGATATTAGGGATTAAACATACTAAATGTGTGATTTACATGCAGTCTGTCATAGTATTTACTCCCAAGTGTTTTAAGATAAAAGACAAGTAAGATAAATTGGAATGTGGTTATTTAACGATTCATAAAACCGAAGGGGTAATCACGTGACAACCAAAATGGCGCCGTCCATGCCTAGACAGGTATTTTTCCCGTTTTATACCCTTCATTTATAATTTGTTTAAATGCCGCTCACTTTCCAGCAATATAAGCAAGAAAGCCATTTGCGTTTATTTCGAATTAATATTCGCTCTATATCTACACTTTACCCGCTGCGAAAATTCTTAGCGGGGTGACTTAATTACAGTTCTACTCAGAACATTCGCTGCGAGTAAAGACGAGATATAAAGCGAATTTTAATACAAAATAAACGCTTGTCACTTCTTTGCTGATATGGCTGGAAAGTAAACGTCTTCTAAACAATTAATACAAGTAATAAAGGGAATAAAACGGCGAAAAATACCTGTCTCAGCATGGACTTCGCCATCTTTTTTGTACAAATGCTTAAAAATGTACAGTTTTAATAAGTTTGAATAAATTGTGAAAATCAACCGCCTCTCGTTTGCAATTAATACAATACATATTTGTCTTCTTCATGTATTAATTGACTCAATTTTTAGGTGATTCAATTGTAAAGTCAACTGGGCGAGAATTACCTACCAACCAGCATGGACTGCAGAATAATCTTTTATTAGGGGGCATAAACGAACCTGAAAATGAACGACCACAGGATGTCGAAGCAAAGGTTCGATCGTTTATCATTGACAAGTTGCAGCTTGCTCAAGACCTGGTCAACTCGATGGTCATTGAACGGGCGCTTCGAATCGGAGCCAAGGATTCTGACCAGAATCAAAATCGCAGCCGAATGATTGTCTGCAAGTTCGCTAACTTCAAGGACAGGGAAACCATTCGAAAACAGGGCCACCTCTTGAAGGACACGAACTTTTCCATTAGAGAGCAGTTCCCACCTGCGATCGTCGAGCGCAGCCTGTTTCCCCAGTTAAAAGCCGCGCGTGATGCCGGAAAGAGAGCATGGCTTGATTACGTTACGCTGTATGTCGACGGCAAACCTGTGGGCTACCTCTTGAAGGACACGAACTTTTCCATTAGAGAGCAGATCCCACCTAAGATCGTCGAGTGCAGAGGCAAACTTGTTTTCCCAGTTAAAAGCCGCACGTGATGCCGGAAAGAGAGCATGGCTTGCTAACGATACGCTGTATGTCGACGACTAAAGATCCTCGTTTGGAATTGTAACGGTCTAACTAATGATAAAATTACTGATCAAGAATTTGTTGATTTGATAAAAAAACAGTGATATTACTATTCTTTCTGAATCATGGACTAATAACTTCAATGAAATAAATATTTATGGTTATTTATGTCATAATTTATATCGCAAGTTTAGACACAGAAATGCTAAAAGAAATAGTGGATGAATTGTTGTTTACATAAATGAAAAAATTTCCGAAGGTATTTCAATCGTAAAAAATAATTTTGATACCATTGTTTGGCTTAAAATTGACAAAACATTATTCTCTTTAAATTCCGATATTTAATTATGTGGGCTTTATTTATGGTCTGACGATTCACCTATTGCTAATATTGTCGATAGCGACCTATTAGATGTTTTGTATAACGATGTAATTTTGAACAGTATGGTAAAGTACTAATCGCAGGTGATTGGAATGCTAGAACTGGTAATCATTATGATTATATTCCATTCGATGTTCTCAATAGTGCTATTGATTTTGATTTGTATACACCCGATATTTCCAGTGGCCGGGCCTCAGTAGACGAGATCTGTAATTCACGGGGAAATCGAATGCTCGATTTTTGTAAAGCGGCCTCGTTACGCATCGCTTACGGTCGAATCGGAGATACCGCTTCGTTTACAAATTTTAGTAAACATTCATGTACCACAATATATTAATTGGTACTGAGTGACAAGGATTTCTCGCTTATAAACAACTTCACGATTTTGCCATTTAACACGTTCAGCGACCATGCACCTTTATATTTTGAACTCGATGTGAAGTCACTACACGAAGATATTGATTCGAACGTTACACCGGTAACGGATTACACATGCTCTAAAAGGTCCGGAGAACACAAACTCAATTTTAGACGGGTTATAATTTCTAAATAACCTGAGGTTAACGGGATTTTGAATACCTGTGACGTCTTAGACGGTAATAATATTGATAATTTGGTAGATAGTTTTGCATCGCTAATTGAAAACGCGGCAAATCCGTATTTCATCAAAACGCGAAAAGCACGAGTTTCCAGTTCAAAAAACAATAATAAAGAATGGTTTGATTCTGAGTGCGCGAACGCAAAACATCATTATTTGGTTGCCGTGAATACCTTTAATAAAAATAAAACCCGATCGAAAAGAATAGAACTAAGCGAAATAAAACTGAGTTATAAGGTACTTGTACGGAAAAAGAAAAGGACTTATAAAATAAATAAGTCGCGCGAGTTATGCGACCTTCGAAAACACAAACCCAAACAGTTCTGGAAGCATTTTCGATCGAAATGTAATAGTGGATCTAGCAGCATATCACCAAATGAGTTCCGAGAATATTTTTCAAATTTATTTAATGATGTTAAGGCTACACGTTTAGACGATGTCGAGAGTTTTAACGATGCAAACAATTTCACCGGAAATAACCCCACTTTCATATCCTTAAATGTCCCTATTACGACGGATGAAGTTTTGAAGGCAATTAAGCGTTTGAAACGTAACAAATTTCCATGTCCAGTTGATAATTTAATGAATGAAGTTCTTATCGAGACGTCAGATATATTGATAGGACATATAACGGATTGTTTTAACAAGATATTCGATTCTGGTCATTTTCCAAAATCTTGGTCCTATGGTTATATCGTGCCGTTACATAAGAAAGGGGACAAAAATAATCCAAACAATTACAGGGGAATAACTCTGCTTAGCAATTTTGGTAAACTATTTACCAGCGTACTAACAAAGCGAGTTGAAAACTGGGCCGAAGAAAATAAAATACACACTGATGCACAGTTCGGTTTTCGGCCCGCGTCATCACTGTTGACGCCATTTTCGCATTACATTCTTTAGTTGAATATATGCTATCAAAAAAATCACGTCTGTACTGCGCATTTATAGACCTTAAGAAAGCATTCGATTCCGTTTATCGTAATGCTCTATGGTTTAAACTTTTCAATATGGGTTTAGATGGTAAACTTCTGTCCATTTTCAAAGACATGTATTCTACAGTAAAATCTTGCATAAAGCACTGTAATACGTTTTCCGATTTCTTTGATATATCCGTTGGCTTAAGACAAGGGCAAAACAANTATCATTATTTGTAATTGTTATACAGAATTACGCATTCGCTTTTTAAAAAGGTATTATTATAATAGGCCGAGTGTGTTCAAATTCCTCCAGCTTGTTAAAGAAATCAACAAATCAGAACTCATTGGACTGTCTAAGTATATCTATTTAGCAAATAAGCATAGAATCGACTTAATTAATATGAATCAATAACATCGCATTTTTGCTGGATGTTTTAAATGTGTTTGTTATATATAATGTCAGAATTATGTGTTATATATAATTTCTGCTATTAAATCCCAATGTTATTGCCAAACTATATGCATGTTCTGCTCAAGTTTGTTGTCGTTAATTGTATTTCATTTTAGGAATGGATACATGTCATTTAATAGTTGTTGTTATAATTAATCTAATATGCATTTTGTTTTTGTAATACATAGAATCCAAATATTCATTTCACATCAAATTTGTTAAGAACATTCCCCGAAATTAAACTAACAATTATGCCAATCACATTTCCTTGACATGCTATTCTATTGAAATATTTGCTATGATTATATGGCTATGTATTGATTGTATTCGCCAATAAAATTGTGTGTCTGTCTGTCACTGTCAGCATCAATACAAGGTATATTGAAGTCAATTTATCCTCTTGAATCATTTCACATAAAATGGCATAAGACAAAGACAAACATGGCATAGTACCAGCACTATTGCTTATCATTCACACTTAGAAGCAGGGGGGGGGGGGTACATTATCATTTTGTTTCCGCACGAAATTAAGTCTAGCTGGTTAACAGGAAACGAAAACGCCAATTGTTTTGAAGACAACACATCAAGTTGTATTTCAAAAAGGCCTGTATAAATAAAATAAACTGATATCTATTTTAATATCAAGAGATCAAACATTCTTTTTCTTTCGCACTTTTTATGTTATTATTTCGACGTCATACATGCGTGTATTCTACATAGCCATGTGATGGACAGATTATATAACAAGCATGATAACACAATTGATTAAAGCGGTGTCAACTGTCATTTCTTCGTATGGCTCCTGAGTCATGAGTTCGATACTATTGACACTTTATTTTTCTGACTTTTTTCAAATTTGTTTCTATCATATATCTCATTTTATATAATATTTTATTTGATAAACTTTATAACTATTTTTAAGTCAAGTGAATGTATGTTACAACATATAATTAAAATTACAGTAGAAATTCAGTTTTATACAGTACCACGTTCTCATTAAAAACTATGATTTTTAAAATGAACACGCGTTACATTTATAGTACAACAAAACACAGGCGCCCTAAATTTTTAGTTTATTAATAGTTAAATGGTCATTTACACTGTTGTTGCCATGGGAGCTTTTAATTAATTTTAATTATCGTTAAAACTCAATGTGATGTTTTAAAATTTCACAGACACAGTTGTTATCAAAGTTATCATATCAATTGCATTTAAAAATAAACATGCTCGCTTCCACATGTACAGTGGTAAGCTTAGATTGTATTGATGAGAGTCAACCTGAATAACATACATAAAACATTATATTTACATCTCTTGCAGATTACAAAGTCGATTACTCTTTTTTAAATGACCATAACTATGTCTTCCTTCAAAACATGTCGTCAGAAACATTTGTGGCTTACAGTGAGACAGCCAGTGTATTTATACATGTTTGTTTTTACCTACGGTCATTCAAAAAACGATAAAGCCTATTGATTTGGGGTCAGCCAACAACAGGTCACCCTTACAGGAGTTTGTTTTATGATTATCGTTTTATATGTACATAGAAAAAGCTTTAACTTAAGTTCTAGTTAAAAAGAATGCTGCTTAGTCGTGATAGAATAATGATCTCTATTAATTTTGAGATAAAAGGTAAAGACTGAACAAATAGCTTTATTTAATAATAGCTGACCCTATTCTTCTAATACTTCACTTAACTGTTAAGTGCTGATAGTAGTTCATTTAAGTTTATTCAACCCATACCCTGAGGTTAACACTAGCTACGTTACGATGGGTCAAATTATAAATATAAATCACATTAGAAAAATTAACCTAAATATTCTTCGTTATAACACACCACAAGGTCCCTTGTTGTAAAGTTTGGTATGTAACATAGTATTGTGATCATATTAAATAATTGCTCAAATAATGTTTCTGGGGACAACACTGGCCAAAACAAAATATTCGTATAGATTTTTTCAAAAAATGACAATAGACTACTCATGCAAATGAATGCTTCTTAAGAGATTGTGCTATATGGAAGGCATTTATAAATTATCACGCTTGCCGTATAAGATTATAAACTATAGTTTTTACTGATACAGTCGTAATATATAAAGGAAGCGATTCCGAAACATTTCAAGAACGTGACATTTACAAACCATATGTCTTGCTAACGATTTGTAATCTAAACGTCTCTTCCTTATTCTATTAACTAATCAATAACATATAGACTTCATATGCTTGTCTTTCTTTTGAAGACTCCAGGTACCTTCACTCAGAAATATCGTTCATAAATGTCAGCCGGTGTGTTTCAAGAATGATTCAGCATGAGCTTTTCAAGAAAGATTTTCAAATGCGATTTCCAACAGTGAAACTAAATTTAACAGAATATAATCTGGGAATGAGAGTTATGTTCTTGGGTGACCATACATTGGCATTAACAGCTTCAGCATGGGTTAATGCTGAAATAAATATGTCTCTTCAAAAAATAGAATTTGATTCAATAAAAAAAAACGACATCAAACGGAAAACCTTCTAGCTGCTTTTGATATGATCATGTCAAGTCAATATGGTCATGATGGACCCGTGTTTTGGGAGATTCATGAAAGTTCAAGAATAGTTGAAGTCTGCTCATACGGTCAACCTACTGGATCTGAAGTCCGAGCTTTTTTGACAACAGCAATCGTAGTTACAAAGTACACACTCCCTGAAAAAGTGAAATTTAAGATTGGAATCTTGAAACCGTTTTTATGCAAAACTTTCAACATATGTGAAGTTCGCTTGGAAGACGGTTGCTTGTGGTGGTCAATTTCGAACCACGTGAAAATCAGTCAATTATTGACAAGAAGGTGATTAGTTTGATAAACTGTACTGTTGACAAAAAAAATACTATAAAATTGAGGTCAGGTATTTGTTCAGTTTATAAGTTTAAGTTTTGTCTGCGTGAAGCAAATAGACTGCATATCAGTGATTTAAATGTGTCATATTCAGCGCTGTCGGAGGCTGTTAAGACTTTGCCGACCAAACAAACTTTGAAGCTCACTGTTGGAAAAATTAAGTTCGTTGACTGTAGTGTAGTTAGGATTGTTGGCATGGATGGGCAACAATGCGGTAAGTTGTGTGTCTTACATTTTCTAAAGAAATGCCAACATAATTGAGCGAATGAGTATTTGCTATATTTAAGTTTATAATTCAGTTGTAAGTTAATATCCATACACGGCTGACAAGGACTCAATGTGCATTGTCATTAAGTGACACAATTTTATGTAGTTAATACCTACACAAGGTATTTATTGATAAGTGAAAACACCCTGTGGGAAACATGTTAATTTTAGTGAAGTGTTTATATTGCGGCTGTTAGTGAATGGCGGCTGTTAGTGATGCATGTTTTCATGTAGCGATAATACTAAACATGGAATATTCGCTGAAAGAACAATTTTCCAATCGTATTATTATTATTCTTTAAACTCAGGTGAACCCATCTTAGCACTCCTTGTTTCAATGCAGTATATGTTTTTAGTATAGACAGTTCTTTTTATTTAGATTGCTTTTTATTTCAGAGTTTGATAGCAAACATATGACGTTTTCAATAGGAAACGATATGTTTGAACTACAAAATACCAGTTTTGGAGCAAAAACAATTGCTACAGAGATACTAACTGTCATTGAAAACGCACATCATGTCATCTGTTTTAAAATTCCCGACGGATTTGAGAGGCCTCTTTTGCTGCGGGCACTATGGTTGGGTATTTTTTGACAGTTTAATGATTGTACATCACTTACAACTGTTGTAGTTCATTGCACAACTTCTGCCAGTTTCGATCAGTGTGAGAAGACATTTGGGGAACTTTCCAAAAGAAGCAGAAGTATTGAATATCGGAAAATGATAACTAAAATTGAATCGTTAGACGGTAAGAAGGACGATGCATAGTTAGTTCATAGCTTTTATTTAAAAAGAACATATATATATCTTACTTTGGTAAGATTTGCATTTCGACTCACCCGGTTTATGGTGATGGTTACTCTGACTTAAACCTGTGTAGATTATTATATTCTGCTTACAATTACTGATGTATGCTTTTATTTCTTATCACAGACATCAAATTTTCTAACAGTTCCTGGGACGCCTCAACCGAACAATCGCCTTTTTCGATGGTGTCATCAAAAGCTGTGTGTGCTCGGATGCACATTATTGAAGCTGATAAAATAGCATACATGTACCGTAAACCATTGACATTAACAGGTATGATTGAGAATGACCCATACGTGTGTGTTTGTCCATTACGTCTGTGAGGATTTTAAATGGAAATATTTAGTTTTGGAGATTCATTGAGTTCACTGAAATTTAAAGTATAATGCGATAATATTGTGCTACCATGGCATACGGAATACCGTTAGAGCCATCGTGATTACACATTAAAATTCAGAGGGCGGCATTGCGATAGTGCGATAGTACGATGGCGACAATGCGATAGGCATATCGTACTGTCGCCATCGTATCATCGCATTGTGGCCATCGTACTTTCGCGTTATCGTACTGTCGTCATCGTATTGTCGTATTGTCGCTATCGTACTATCGCACTGTCGCCATCGTATTGTCGCACTGTCGCATTGTCGTCATCGTATTGTCGCATTGTCGTCTATCGCCTTCCGGTACACATGCGCACATCGTATTTTTTCCTAGATGGACCCACTTTTAAAAATACTTTACAGTTCGGCATACCTTACATAAATACCCATTCTATAACTTAATAAGAATTTGATTTCATTATAACTATAACCTTTATCAAAGTAAATCTTTATAAAGTCATCTATTTTGTTTTTGCAATACGAATAGTTTGTGTACCGGAAGGCAATAGTCGACAATGCGATAGTACGATGGCGACAATGCGACAATGCGATAGTGCGATAATACGATGACGACAGTGCGACAATACAATGGCGACAGTGCGATAGTACGATGGCAACAATGCGATAGTAAGATGACGACAATGCGACAGTGCGACAATACTATGGCGACAGTGCGATGGTACGATGGCGACAATGCGATGATACGATGACGACAGCACGATGGCGACAGCATTGTCGCCATCGTATTATCGCGTTGTCGCATTGTCGCCATCGTACTAATGCATTGTCGCCATCGTACTATCGCAATGTCGCCATCGTACTATCGTACTATGGCATTGTCGCCCTCTGGAGTTAAATGTGTAACCACGATTGCCCTTATGGTATTCCGTAATGGCCTCAGTTCCATAGAAACATTGTAAAACATTAATTTGTCTATTTGGTATTTTTTTAATTTTCGCATACCAATGTACGAAGTCGCAAAGAGTAAACTAATGTGGTAAGAAAATGTCCGACAGCCCGCAACAATATTTCACTTTATATAATGTTTCGTTTTTCTAATAATAGTTTAATTTTTGGTTTTGTCATAAACTTCATACAAACTAGATTTTATGACCATACTGACAGGACAGCTTGATCCATGCGTTTTCAAGAGTTTTGATGAGAATGAGAAGAGATGCTGGCTTTCTCAAGGTATGTTACAACGATTTTTCCATTTTAATTTCCATTCTTAAAATAAAGGCTTCACATATTTTGGAAGAAGCCCTATTAATCAAAATGTCAATTTAACTGTCAGAGCGTCTAAAATAGTAATGTTAATCTTCCAAGCTGTTCGGAACTAAATAGGTGGATACATTGAATTGAGTAGACGTTCTGTGCACTAGTATTGATATGCTGCCATTAATGATTCTGGAGTTGATTCCATCATTAATTTTGAAACGTTTGTTGACTCAACTTGACATATGGAGTCGATATATCCTATACGTCAAGTGTAGTGTTTAAACGTCAGGACTTTGCTGTTATTTGTCTTTATTTTCGGTAATGTTATCCAATTAAGGAGAGGTACACTAAACATAAACATACAACTTTGTTCTTTTTCATTTAAATAGGTTGTTTTATCATATATAACTGTAAAATGAATGAAGGGTTTCAGACTTGAAACATGTAATTGATCTCGGAGAACAACGTGGTCAATACACACACGCACGCACGCACATCGAGATAAAGGGGCTTATTGTTGAATGAGTGCCCATAGGGTGAGGTTTTGGGACCGACTTTTGTCCGACGTGAGTCGTGCATGGTACCCATAACGTCGTCCTTCGTCTGTAAACCATGACATATCCGACTTAATCGCCGGATAGATTTCAACGAAAGTTCACATGAATGATCTCTTGGTGACCCTCAATGTTGTTCAAAATGTTTCTGTCCGCTTCATATGTAGGTCACAGGAGCTAAAATATATTTTTAAATATTTTAAACTAAACAAACTGCTTTCGAATCGCAAGGGTCGAGGTTTTAATATTAAATGTCTCATATTTTTAAGTGGTCCTCTATTAATGCTGTTCCAATCATGTCTCTGGCCTGGTATAAAAAGATTAATCAGATAAATCCCTTAGGGTCTGAGCTGGTCATGAACCATGGTCGCATTATTTATGAAGACTTGTATCGTACAATAACTGTATAATCACTGTAACATTATTTTGCAAATAACAACATATAGTGTTCATCTACTAAGTTTGTTCAAACCATGTCAGTGGGGTTGAAATTAGCTCACCCTGGTGGCTAAGGAGTGACATGTTTGATATTGATTATATAATTCTAAAATATCTTCCATGAAACTACAAAGACCACTGCTTTGATATTCTGTATATGACATTAAATTGTTGTAATTTACAAAGATTTTCCGAATCATTCCCGTTGTTTTAAGACTGCCCACGACCTATAACTCAGCTGAGGTATCTCGGGTCATTGTCTCTTTTTTGAAATCATTTAATGTAAACAATTCTTTATAGTTTGATAGATTGTTGTAAGACAGTGTGTGATAGCCAGATCTTGACCTCCTCCAGCTGTATAATTTACGAAGAAATGTTATGTGTCATGTTTCCTTATTGCCTCAATGTTTTAATATAAATTGGATGGATTTCGAAAGCAACTCGAGCTGCATTGTATTAAACGTTATTTCCAATAATAATATGATAAAAGCAACACAAATAATTGTTCAGTACTTATTCCAAAAATCACATATTCTTGAATGAATTATTTCGTTTGACATTATTTATTTTGTTATAATTATTATTGGTGAAAGATAAATCAAAGAACACTGGTATCGTTATCATTATGTCTATCATTAGCAACAATCCACATGCTTTCTTTTAGTTATGACAAGCAAAACATTTGATACAACACATGAAAGATGTAGATGCAAGAATGTTATGAACATTCCATGCACTGAGTCGGGCACTGGATTAGCTGATGAAATGACAGCTGTTATATTCAAAGCAATAAGAGATCAGACGAGCAGCCTATGTATTTACATTGACAGTAAGTATTTTGTTTCCTGATGCACATACAAACACTTCAATCTACTGTTTTATTTTTTAAATATTTGCAATTTCGGTAAGTTCTTAAGAGTGTGTTAAAAAGTGGTAACGGTAACCATATATATTTCTCAAATAATAAATCACTTTGTTTGATGACCTCTTCACAAAGACTTAGTTCTGATAACGTATTATCTGATTCTCCCAATAAACACACTCAATTACAACAAAACAGTTAATATGGGTACAAACTTGTGTATATGTCAACACCGTTTGAATGAACTGCATGGTCACATTCTTGTTTTCAAAATTGTAAGACTGTTTGTTTTCTTTTGTTTCAAACAAGTGTGAGAAAGGCACTTATATGATATAGATTTTGACAATAGCTTTTTATGAATGCTAAATGAAACTAGGTCAAATAAAACTAAAACAATTCTTTTTTCACTGCGAACTGTTGTTTTTTGTGTAAGACATATTTTAGTAACGTTTATGTTGGACACCACTTGCTTGCTTGGTGTGAATAGGATTAACATTAAACTGTATGTAAAAATGTAGGTTTGATTAACTCCAGAGCCATCATGAAGTATCACGTACATTGAGGTACGGTTTATGATGGCCAACTCATATTGATTAATGGAAATATGTCAATCTGTTAGTGTAATTTGGTTGATGAAATATCAATCAAAAACAAGATGTCTCAAAAGTTTTTTTTAAAGTGCTTTTGGACCAGGGCTTCAAACTTCAACATAACCAAAACTAAAATTACCAACCTTGTATCAATGAATGATGTCATCAAATGTTATTTTTATTTTCCTGTGAAAATAGATCATAAATCAATTGTATCGATACATCAATGATAGCGTTTATACTTGCTAGGTACACTCCTCAAAGCTAACTTGGGTCAGACGTTTTGTGATGTGGTAGATGCAATGAAGTCAGCAGTGCAGAAGCCTTTACATATTATACTGGCCTTCGGCGTAGAACGATTTTGCTCAGACATTTTTGCGCCATTGGGGAAAGGTAATTTGTATATAATCTATATTATGAAAACACACACCTATCGATTCATTTGATTGCAAACAAAGTAAATTTTCGGAAAAGTAAATATCACTACAACTCAAATTAACTATTTTAAAAGTCTTCAATTAAGTGTATCTTAATTTAATTTACTTAATATTGCCTGAGATAGTTTCAAAACTGTTTCCCACTATTTTTAAACTATTTATGAATTAAATAGCAATTCAATTGAATATATATTTTCTTTAATTGCTGTTTTATTTGATTTGCAATAACAATCCAATGAGGTTAATGATAATTAAAATGCATGTGTTTTGTAAATAGTTATTGGCAATGTGTAAGTTTCGATGACGCCAGTCTTCAACTGCTTTGTGTGTTATTGTATGTATCTTCTTTTTTTGCAGAATAAAATTAGTTTGTGGCTTTAACAAATGACTAGCGAATGGTAACAAGCTTTTCTTCCGTCATATTTTCCCGGATTTTTTTTATCATACATATTAAGGTATATTCATGTAAATTGTAAATGATACTTTGGAAGATTTGTATCCGTAGTATTTCAATGAGTTATATTGTAATATATATACGAAACAATGTGTAAGCGCTTAATACATACTGGATGATAAAGACAAAATATGATGCATTCATTAAAGGTTTATTTAATGGTAAATAGAACAGTGATAATTATCAGTGGTGTCGATTCAATGTGTTGGCTTATGGTATTGTCCCCAACCGGTTTCACCGGAGGGGACTTATGGTTTGCCTTAATATTTTTTCATGAAACTTGAAACATGGACAGATGGCAATATGGAGATTATGCACGTCATTTCATTGTGTTCCTATATCAAGAATTATGGTTGCAATGGCAACTAATACAAAATAAAAACAAATTAAAAAACCTGACAATGGTGGAGCCGGTAGGGGACATTATTGCTTGGCAATAGTCTTTTTTTACAACATTTTTGATGATTGTGGTGTTAACAATAATGAATGTGTGTATATCATGGTGATATTTGAGCGAAGTATTTCGTTTCTTGGTGTATTTTTTCACACGTGTAAGAAGCAGATGTTGATCTATAAGTTCCGGATGATGGTTCTCTGCATATAAGATTGATTAGATTATCACTCTCATTGTTTTTCTACAATTGTATCATTTTATAATTTTGACAAACAGAGCTTTTTCGGAGGCTTATATATGCGACGTGAATTTTTGCAAGCTATTGTAGTTGATAATGGTGAAGTTAACACTGTTAACTTTGATGATAGAAATGGTGCATGTTGCAAAATGATTTGTTTTACTAGAAAGTGGGAAAAGCAATAACCCAGATATAGAGACAAACAGCGTATCACTGGCGTTGATTTAAATTAAAAAAAAATACCCATGCTGTTTAGTGTTGTTTTGTTTTTAGAAAAAGACATTTCGATGAACGTCAGTGGTCCATCGGAAGATGTTCTTACGTTTCAACAACATCTATCTTCAATAGATGGGGTTCAGGTATTTTATGTCGATTTACTGTTGATACGTGAATGTGTCTACCTAAAAAAAACTGTTGATTGTGTTTATTTGATAACCAAAATACCATTTTGCACGTGAACGTCAATCAGATGATATATTAAATAACACATTAAAATGTTATTGTTTTCCATTTCAAAGGAAAAGTTTGCTGTCAAGGGATATGTCTGTATTGGCGTTAAACTTATATGAAGTTATTGATTATTTTGTTATATGCAATACTATGAAAATAGTTAAATGTATGAAATATGTAACATCACAACCCGCATCTTCTATTGTGTATATGAGGTCGAATGAACTTAAGAATGAACCTGTGTTTGTACTGCCAATAGCTACACTTACATTTTAACTCTTACATATATGATTCATTTTGTTATGTTTTAGTTGAACACAATGATTGATATAGTACATGATGACCACGATCTTACAAATGTGGAAAGCATGGGTAGCAGTAAAGTACCTGTTGCCGCGGGCAGTAACGAGCAAGCTAAATCCAAAGGCACGTACAATGAATTATATTATTTGTATTACAGTGTAACAGCAATGGATTTTTTCATATAATCATCTTATCTCGCTTCTTTGCTGTTTAAACTTTTAAGTTTTTTATTTGTAATTTAAAAACAAAGTTGTGAAAGGGGTAAAGAGGAATGAGCTTGTCGACATGTTTGTCTCTAGTTCTCTTGGCCATATGCACTTTGTTTTGTTATATTTTGATCGTGACTCAGTTCGTTAATGTGTTACACTTGCTTATAATATTGGACAGGGTGATTGCTGAGCCGAAATATGCGGTAATTTGGAAGAAAGCGTGGTAATGGATTAATATGAAAATAAATACAAGTGAATATGGGAAGACACAGCCGTTGACTATAATCACAGGAAGAATAAACCGTGACATTCAGTTTGTGTGTTTAATGGATCGTGTGACTATATGTATGAACAAAATGTTAGGGAATTGTATGTATTACTTGAAGATAAGTTAATTTTTGTGTTTAAACAAGCACAGAACAAAATGTGCTGTTTAATATTTTGTAAAATAGTATTGATCCTTTTAAGTTTAATTGTGGGGTTCATTATATACTTATTGTTGTCATCCAATCAGCTGTCTTAATTTAAATCAGCGCGCGACCTTTCATTATTTTACGTAACACGCTAGCGGCCTACGATATATTATGTTCACAGCGGTACTAGTTTGTTAAAACGATGAAGTCCGAGTATATTATAAAAGAATAATAAGTTCCTAATTTAAAACCTGATAAATGTAACTTTATGAATTTTATGTAAAGCTTTTTTAACCAAAACACTAACGTCTCACAGCAGAATTACCATAATTATTCTAAGTTTTCTGAAGCTCTAAAGTTTCGGACAACCCCGTTTTAGCCAAAATTAATTTTTTTTTTCGTGACTAAATTTTCTGTCATACTGGTTTTCGTCCATAATAAATGAATGTAAATTGTTCGGACAGTTTATTTTACAGTGGTATTTTACCACAATGCTGCCCTGTTCCGCTCGTGACACTTTGAGCTTGCGTTTTTTTTAAAGCCGGCTTAAGGTTATAAAACCCGGCAGACAAATGCCTTAAGGCAATGGACCATTACATTTGCTTTACTGGGTCAAACAAAGTATGTATACTGGTAAAAGAGAATGGTTACCCCTTGGCCTGTTTGTATAGGTCCCTGTTTCACCTTACAGCTTACAGTGAAACATACATAAAAGTAATTTATACCATAAGGCGTGTTTTCTTTTACATGCACGTGATATTATTCGTTGAAACAATTTACGCTTTACACATTGCATACTCGTATCCGATCGTCAATGCAAAATGTTTAGAGTGTCTCTAAATACCTGTATGTTTTCTCTAAATTTTCGGACACCTGTATTTTTATTTTATTTTTTATTTATTTTTTTTTTTGAGAAAAGAGACTTTTTTTTTACCTCAACCTTATGTATGCGCAGGTTTAGGCCATCCTGCTCCATACCGTACATAAGATTATGTGCTAGAAGCACAAATGTGAGTTACAAATTTATACAAACACATTATGTTTACTATGTATATATAGACATTGTAAAAATCATACCATTATATTGTATTATAATAAAAGTATATACACAAATATACACCACATATCGTTTATAAAAAACGTTAGCTTTTTAATGAATACAATTGCTATTATACAAATGAACTTTAAAATATATAAAGGAGAGAAAACAAAATAGGCGTGGCACCTGTGTACTTTAATTGTTTATTAAGTAGTAAATATTTTGTAACAATGAATTATTTTGGCCTGGGTTCATTGTACGAATATTCTTACAACTGACCAAATTGGGAATAGATTATTTTGGTGAGTTGTCTGCTTTTGGATTTCCCATGAGACTACTCTTAATTCCTTGGATTTTGTTTCTTTGTTTACACATACAAATATACATTTTAATTCCAAGGAGCAATTTGTTAGGGTCCATTTTTTCTATAAAAATTCCAAGAATCATGTCCTGACAAGAGAGTGTAGGCATAGTGACATAACTTATATTCAATACATTTGTAACATGTTCAACAATTGTTTGGATGTACCCAAAACCCCAGAAAAGGTTTGTTAAAGTTTACTCATATTTATTACAAAATGTGCAATTTTTATCATCATCAATTTTCATTATTTTATAGCAGAGATTTAGTTCCAATGATTTAATGGATTATTCTAGTAACCATTGTTTATAAGTATCTCTGGATATTTAAAAAAAAAAACTGCTCGCATACGTCCAGTCCATATTTCTAAATATTCCATTCCATTTAGTTTCACTTGTATGATTTTCAGCATTTGAAATAAGAATTCCATATATTAGTTCATTTTGCTTCTGGGTAAAAACACAAATTAAGGTAACAAAAAACATAAGCTCCATTATTGGTTGTTGTTTTTTACAAATACAAAACCTGAGTTTTTAATGAACTCTGACACTGATCTTTTTAGAACTTCGTAAAATAAAAAATAGATTTGTTTACCCTTACACGCTTCAATTTCTTGCTTATACTTGAATTTTCTAGAGGTGCATAATATGTCTCTTATATATCGTATACCACGTTCATACATACTTTTTTTAATAGATACAATTAAAACCAATTTTTAAGTTGTTGTTATAAAAAGTGGCATGTCAAGTATATCATCAGGTTTAATTATTTGATTTTATTTATGTAGATTCAGTTATATATAAGCACATCCTTTCAAAAACAATTGTTACATTTTTAAACAATGTGTCGATATATGCATTCCCCATTTTAATCATTTGTTTAACATTGATCAATGAATGCACAAGTTGGAAACAGTTTCCTGTGTACATGTTACTAATTTCGTTATCCATGTGAGTTTCATACTTTTTTCAAGTGAGTACACGTCAATCATATTTAGCCCTCCATCTTCATTAGATTTGATAAGTATAGTATTCTTAATTTGTATAGGTCGATTCCATATGAAGTTGTTAAACAGTTTTGTTTTTGTTTCAATATACTTGATCCTGGGCTAGGTAGAGCAATAAATAAGTGCGTAAAAAGGGAAAGCCGCAGGTTTTTTATTCAATGTTTTTTTTTTCTCTAATAGTGTAAGATTTCTTCTTTTTTTTCCAAAATTAAATGATTTTTTTTACAACCCGGACATTCATTCCTACGCTATTTCGACAACCTAGACAATCGTTTCTACATTATATTGACATCCCAAACATTCGTTTCTTAATTATTGCTTTCCAGGATATTCGTTCCTAAATTTCCTTCATTTTTTAATTTGTGCCAATGTTATAAACGGAATAAAACACGAGAATCGCATAATGAGTTGAATTGTTGTTCTTTATTTAACTAACTATTTTGAGTATATATAATACAAGAAGCACATATTTACATTTATATACATTTAAACTCAGTGAAATGTGCACACGAAAGACAAAAAACGAAAAGAAGCACACTTGTACATTTTTTGCCCAAGACGAATTCGGTGGCCAACAATGTGCAGGAACTCCAGAATCGATTTGCTGCCATCCAAATACTGCTCACATAACATCTTCAATGTCTGCTGGGACTCACCATCTTCTTCGCATCCGTTTCTCCACTTACTCGCCCTTGCTAAATCTGTAAACATCTGTTTTAACCATGGCGTTGACTATCTAAAGAAGCGTTTTTATAGTTCCATGTCCGGGCTGTCAAAATAACGTAAAAACCAATGTCCGGGCTGTCAAAACAGCGTAGGAACGAATGTCCGCCTTGTTATAATTAGCGTAGGAACAATTGTACGTGGTAACGAATGTCCGTATATCCGTTTTTTCAGAATCAGGTGGCTTTTTTAATTGAAACAACAACAACTTTAGATCGGGATATTGCGGACAAAGTTGAATATCAAATTTTTAAAAAGAAACCTCCACACTCACAAATGCGGAAACACATAAAACATAACATTTGATTTTCTTATGTACAAAACATGCAGATACACAGTGTGGCCGATGTATTGTTTCATGCCATAAATCCTGCAAAGTAATTAATCTATTTTGTGTTAGTGTTGACAACGAAGAAGTCAGTACTTGCAAGTCAGGGCGGGAGAATTGAGAAGGGCGGGAGAATTGAGCAGTGATGTTTGGCTGATCACAGCTC
>VMBQ01008834.1:0-11012 GCA_007657795.1 Dreissena rostriformis
CCATATATATATGGGGAGCATATGGGGAGCATAAAAATGGTTCACTTTTTTGAAAGCAGCATACAAATACTAGCTAAATTTCTAACTACAGATCGATCTTTTTCGATCCCGTTAAATTATAGCAAGTGGTATTGTCTATAAATCTGCTAGAAATACATTGAGTTCAGATATCAGAGTACACTGGACATACCATAACTAACTTAATTTCATCTTCGACAAGGGTTTTCCAATATATAGAAGTTCTAACTTCTCTGGGGATACTATAATATCTAACCTGTTTAATCATCAGCTTATGACAAGAGCTTCTGAACGACGATAATCAACTTCAAGGTATGGTATTGATTATCTAAATAAAATATGTGTTATGTTCAAAGAAATTCTTGAAGTTAATATAATCAGACACTTTTCTAATGTCCTGGCAGCTAGAAAACCACGATTTCTTGTACTGATCAGTTAATCTCTTGACATAGTGTCAAAAACAACTATTTAGATTATTAAAAATCTGATTTCCCACATTTTAAAAAACCATTAGAATATAACGATTGTCAAACCATGGTTGCACAATTTTAATTTTAAATACTATCATAATAAACAATCATTGCATGACATAATCGAATATATCGATCATGACTTGTAATAATCGTTACCAGTGTAAAACTCTTAGCTGCCGCTATAGATAAAGGAAACCATCTTGTATCCCCAAACGGCATCATTGCAAGCATTCAGGTTCACATTCCTAAATCGCTTAGATGCATAGATTTGCACATGTTCTACAAATCAATACGTTTCTATGCCCAAAATCTCAGATCCATTTAAAAGAACTGAGCACACTTTAGATTCAAAAGCTATAACGAACGTGTTATAGGTGACACACGACTATTTTCGAAAGGCCATTATTAAGTACACAGTATCTCTTTTACCCTGAATAACAATGGCTCCTTCCATTTTTTCGCAATAATGGTCTATTTGTAAAATTTAAACCTACATATGTAAATGTATGAACACATTCAGTGTAGTTTGATTATCAAACCGTTTCCCGGCTAAAGCTAGATGACCTTCACGTTTAAATATGAGAACTATGCTTTTGTCAACATTTACAGTTATTTGTTTATGTTTTACAAATTTTTATTTGACATTCAGTTGTTTCTGTAATCCGAGTACCAGATTTAATACCAATGTCATCCGAGAGCATTAATAAAAGGATTTCAATATGTTTGAGGAATATCTGGATTCCGGCATGTTCTTAGTTTCTTATGTTGTGTAAAATTAATTAAACAGGGAAAATAATACAACCCTGCCGTAAACTAACTGGGCATGACAAGGGAATTGCGTTCCCCTGATTGGTTCGATAAAAAGCTTCAACATCGTAATCAATTGAAGATATCGCGCTATGTTAATTAACTTTAATATCGTTATTTTTTTGGTATTTCAAAAAGTATACTATGATTTTCAAAGTCAAAATCGAGTTAGAGTCATAATTTAGATACCTATTTACTATGGAGTGCAAGGACAATGCATTATCTTTGGTTGAATATCCGGATCGAAATCCAGCTGGCATTCAACGCTTTCTAATAAGCTTACATGTTAATCGATTCGTAAGCGTAGAAATATATAATAAGCTGAGAGCATCTAATAATGCTATGACTATGTAAGTATACGTGATATTTACATTTTATGTTCGTGCTGAGGAACAATAACAAAATTTCTTCAGGCAGACGGAAATTCGCCATTCGAGAAAATGTGTTAACGAGTTTATGTAAAACTACTACTTATACGTTTGAACCATATACACTATGTTAAGGAAAAAGATTGACTCCGCTTGATTTTATTAATAACATGTTGAAAAAGTATATAAATTCATGCCAGTTATCCCAGGGTTAAAACATATACTCAATAGCATTGACCAAAGTAACATCTAAGTATGTGTCGACTTACCGGCATTTTCATTAAGAACATTTTCACATGTAAATTACGCCTTAAAGTGATGATACCAAGAATCAAGTCTTATGTTGGGAGTTGCCTTTGACTGTTTAACCCATTTATGCCTAGCGTCTACAAAAAAAGGCCTATGCAAACAGCGTAGACCCAGATGAGACGCCGTATAATGTGGCGTCTCATCAGGGTCTACGCTGTTTGCTTAAAGGAATTTCTGTGATAATTATTCTAAAAATAAAAAAATAAAATATACCAGACATCTCTAATTTTGAAAATAAATTGATCCAATTTTGAAGGATGGGAGAGTCCACTCGGCATAAATGGGTTAAAGTTTGTTAATTTTGTTCCCAAAAAACTAAGCATTACCAACCGATGATTCAACATGTGCATGTCATGATTAAAACGTTTAGTATAGCAGATGTATGTATATTCCAGTGAAAGATCCAGATAATGTTGAAGGGCTTGAATGTTACGATTCAATCTAACGGTATACAATCTAAGTGCCTTTTTACAGTTGTCTTACCTGCTCTACAATCCCTGTCAAATCACGGTGCCTTTTTTACAGTTGTCTTACCTGCTCAACAATCTCTGTCAAATCACGATTTTTGATAAACGCTTGAATATATTACAGCTCTTTTAAGGCTTCTAAACATTGTGGCATTGTATTTTTTTCGAAAACATATACAATCCTATCAACTGAATACAAATTGCTGTCTGACATTTCATTTAATGCATGGATCGAAGCACCCATTTGCATTATATTACGCTCTAATTCCGAAACGTATAAGCACTGCTTTTTTAT
This sequence comes from Dreissena rostriformis, assembly GCA_007657795.1. Classification (NCBI taxonomy): domain Eukaryota; kingdom Metazoa; phylum Mollusca; class Bivalvia; order Myida; family Dreissenidae; genus Dreissena; species Dreissena rostriformis. The sequence continues at coordinate 2,738 of VMBQ01008834.1, forward strand.
ATGTATATCAATAAGTTTATGGACCGTATTATTATTTTGTAGTTTGACGGTATTTGACGCGGTTAAAATTTTGATATATAAAGAAAAGTGGAAGCTTTCTGTGAAAGTCTAAACACAAAAGCTTTTTGTACGCAATACAATAATAAATAACACTGCATCCGTTTTGCTGCATCATTATAAACTCGCCATTATATGCATCGTAATCAAACCTTCCCTTAACAATATTAAGTCCATATGTTTAACAAATATTGTTACAAGCGTCATTAATTACTGTGTCCAAAGATGTGTCTTCTATATCAATAATGCCGTTTAATATTTCGCTAAATTCCGACATGTGAGGAGTTCACTGAATCTATTTATCAATAACCTCACCACAGCGAGCATTAACACGTCACTTAGTAACAATTCCCAGTTACCATATCAATAATGGACACAACATCTTACAGAGACTCTATGCAATTCAATACTTATTTAGAATAAAAGGACGAATTTTCTGATGGAAAAAAACCCACAGACAAACTGAAATTTAAAATACGTTATTGTATTTAAACTGCTTTGTACCATTAACTTATTTGTTCCACTAAATTTGTCTGGCACAGTTTGGCAAAAATATGTCTGCAAAAAAAAGAATAATTCGCAAAATAGGAATCCATCCGAAATTGTACTGTATTATAATGTTCGGAATACACTTCATTTACGGTCTCAACGATGCAAGCATTATTCGGTCGCACCAGCGACCTATTTGTTTCTATAAGTCCCTGGTCGCATGTTGCACATATTCATAAGCTTTGTAACATAACGTATAATTAACATATATTTGCTTTATTAAGGCGGTTTGATTTGTTGATAAACGCCCGTTTTGTTGGTTTGTGCCAAGTGTACTTTCGAAGAACATGCCGGATACCAAACTAGGTCGGTGCTAAAGGACAACCAGTATATGTGAATAAGGCGTGTACCAAACTAGCATGTCGATCAGCCGTTAACAATTGGTGTAGTGTGACCCTGTTGTTAAATTAATTTGTTGTCATAAACACAATCAAAAACACGTGAATTGACAGTTGAATGCCAATAATTTTACTTCTTTAAACAATGAGTACACAAAAAGGAAACGTGAAAAAATCTGGCCCACCCAAATACCAAAATCGACATGGTTTCAAAAATGTTTATCATGATACTAGTAAGCAGACACAGAAGAAAGTCAAAACCGAAGTGGCCGGAGTTTGTAAACGATGCAAAGATGTCATTGATTGGAAAATAAAATACAAAAAGTACAAGCCGCTGTCACAAGCCAAAACGTGGTAAGTATCGTTGTAAAATTCTTTTGAAAGTAATACAAGACTGTTTCGACCTTCAATCAGTAGTTCTTTACAGACACTCAATAATGAAAGTCACTTTATAAAATTATAATATGTTAATGTGGCAATTTTCACACACACACCGTTTTACTTCTGTTACTTCTATGTATCTATCAATACTGTCTAAACTCCCCTTTCGGGTATTATTGACAGGTGCGCAGTCAGAGCATGATAAAAGTGTTAAAAGTGAAAAAGTGAGAAGGATAAAAGTATGGGTGAAGTGAAGAGATTTAAGGATAAAAACTGATAAAAACATGTTTCCCGGAGTTCAAGGGGCAGAAGGGGAAGGCAGGGACTGCCTAAACCCTTCAAGATCAGGATGAAAAACTGTAGTGGCAGGGAGGTTGTTCCACAGCACAATCGCACTTGAGAAGAATGAAAACTTATAATAATTTGCAGTGGTATGGATCTGTCTGTAGGAGAGCACAGGGGGAAGTTGCGCAAAAAATAAATAAAAAATAAAATAAATATATAATATATATAGACAAGGGACTCAACTAGCTGACCGATTTTTCCACCCGATCAACTACAACGCCCCGTAGCTCTGTCAATAATGCACCGAAAAGCCACCCTTGTGCAAAAACAAAATGGTGTTTAAATACAAAATCTAGTGACAAGTCAATATCCTTAAGCAATTTTGTTTTGAACTTAAAACAATGTTCATTTACATAATTTATCATTACTATTGTTTTCATGTTACAAAATGAAATTACTGCAAGGGACAGAGCTCCAGATAAGGTTTTGTGAAATTCTTAACGTTACTACCAGATTTTCAAAAATAATTTTTAACTCCGAAATTTTATTCTTAACGTTACTACTAAGTTTTGGAAAATAATTCTTAACTTTTCTAAATGACCAAAAAATAAATAATAATGGGTATTTTCATGCAAAAAATCAAAATAAACATACTTGCAACTTTATTCATAAGAGTTCAACAACAGTGTCTATTCAGTATTATACTATCACATTTATACTTGTTAGGAATTTATGCAGTTTCCAAAACAACGGAACACATGTCGGATATCAATAACAAAATGAGACAGAATAACCTTTAAAAGCACACAACACTTTATCGGTATTACGAAAATTGCATTGACAACTATTTCACGGTGGCAAGATTATATGACAACTCAGAATCATGCTACAAATGTCAATAAACTGGCCACAAAGATAAATAATTCGATCCACTTTTAAGCGTAAATTTGATCAGGAACACACTGTTAATGCCCTGATTACAACGATCTGAGTTGCAGAATGTGTTTTCGTTTAACTGTAAAAACTGATGACATATTTACTCGGAAGTGTTTGATGCGCGTGCGCATTGACAGATGACTGTACACGCCGCTTTTATTGGAAAAAAAAATGCGCTTCGTTAAACAAACCCGATAACCATTCTATATAAGTACCGAAAAGATCTTTCATACGCGAAAAGAACTCAATAAAATTTGATACGAACCGATTTAAAAATAATATTCGTAACTTGATTTTGTTATTCTTAATGGTACGACCAGATTTTAAAATAAATACGTAACGGACTTGAAAATAATTCTTAATTACGAAAATACGACCCTTATCTGGAGCTCTGAAGGGACACATTTCATGTTAAGATATTTTTTCTAAAACTATTCGAAAATGGTTATAATAAAGGCTCTACCAGATGATATGATTTGTATTTGATCATTCAGGAAAACACCTGTACTGCACAATACACATTAACTGATGAAAATGCCTGGTTAGGGCCGTGCTGACCAGACTCTGTCCAAATGTATCAACTGTTTATGCCCCCTTTTAAAATCAAAGCGCTGAAGGCACTGAAGTGTTCGCTTTTGCATAATATGAGATGCACTTTAGTTTTCAAAATTATGTTAAAGCTTTTTATATCACAAGTTTGAAATGAACACAACCCATTCAAATTTATAAAGTGTGTGTCTTAAAGCACAGGTGTGTGCACTGTTTATCCTCATATTTATGTTATAGAGATAACTTAGACAAAATAACAACAATATGTCTTTTTTTCCACAATTGGTCGCTGCACTGGCAACCATCTTAAGAATTTTGTTTCCTTGCTAAAAAATAACAAGCCTATAATCATGTACATGTTGTGTTATGTGTATCTAATACTGTATTTATTTTCTTTAAATAATTGAGCAACAATGTTTTCAACATGACAGACTTTTCATGCAGCATTAAGCCCCGTTTTCCCTGAAAGCAGCCAATATGTACAGATTTCAATAATAAACTGGCAAATGTTGTCACACAAGCTATTATAAACACTAGACTGGCCAATATCGTTGAACAAGCTCTTAAACCTTATACATGCTGTCTGCTACAGTGTAAACAGGCAGTGGTTATCTTTACTATATCTAAGCTGCAGTTGTCGTCCCTAGCGTAGTTATAAGGCATTCTGATTTCAAAACTGCCTCTCTACTTTAGCATGAGCTAACACTCACTCTAAAAAAGGGGAGGTATATTGTTTTTGGCCTGTCTGTCTGTCATTCTGTCCCAAAACTTTAACCTTGGTTAAATTTTTGTAATAACTTTTGCAATATTGATTATAGCAACTTGATATTTGGCATATGTATCTTATGGAATTGCACATTTTGTGTGGTGAAACGTCAAAGTCATCCTTCAATGTCAAAGGTAAAAAAGAATAAAAAAAAACATTTTCAAAGCTACGCAGTAGGGAGCATTGTGTTTCTGACAAACACATCTCTTGTTAAGAGTAGCAAGAAAATGTGGGGGGCTGCATTCATGCATTTTCTTTTATCAAGTATAATTAAATTTGCGTATGATAAAAACGGGTCATGTAAACAATTTCTTATAAATGACATATAAATGTTCACATGGTAACATGTTTTTTTTATGCCTGTGCATGGCAAAACCACTTTTATAATGTAAACACATCTAATGGTCCTGTGCTGTGTAACCAATTTTGTGAAAAACAACTTTTTGGTCACTTTCATAGTGCAGTGGTCACTTCTGTAGCAATAACCACTGCAATTGCAAGCAAAATCCCTCCAAATCAGATTTTTTTTTTCAGTTTGTAATTGTTGAGTATGAAATTAAGTGTAATGTTCTACAAAAGATGTTATTTATATAAAGAATAATAGGTTAGTGTTGATTATAGATCAGGTTTATCATGCGAGGCTTAGAAAACAAAAATCACGTGCCTTGGCGAGTGCTTTTTCGTTTACGTGCCGAGCATGATAAACCTGATCAATAACCAACACTAACCTATTATTCTATTTATCCCACTTTTCATTCAGTAAACCTTTTTATTTAAACAAAATTAGTTTAACTGGATAATTTCGCTGGATTTATGACGTCATTTTGTCGAAAAAATGACGTCATTTCTAGCCTTGGTTTATAGCAGAAATTTAATCAACAGGGCTTTAATCAACCGAATTCGCTGTAAACGTGTGATAAATATGATTATAAGTCAAAAATGTTAAAGAAAAACAAAACAAATTAAATTTAACTAAAGCCATGTATAATAACAAAAAAAAATGATTTTACAGTCATCACAAGGACTGATAAGAGCTATGCTCAGAATAAGCCACATCAATGTGCGAAGGTTGACATTATCAATAAAGCATTACTTTTTTTGTAATTTGAGTGACAAAATTTAAACTAATTGCTACAGTTATCATTAAATAATTATAAAAAAGACACAGTAATAAATGCTCAATTCTGCTCGTATTAAGTTCATTATCTCAGCTACTACTACAGATATTCAATATGTCATTCAGCTTGATTTGTTGCAGAGTTAGAGGAATGTGTACAAGGTATAGGAGCCTCACCATGTGAAAAGAGGGTTTAATGTATGTGCATAAAGTGTCATCCCNTGATTAGCCTGTGTGGACTGCACAGTCTAATCTGGGACGACACTCAACGCACATGTATTAAACCCCCTTTCAACAGAGCGCGGCTCATGTCTTCAATTTTAGTGCAACATGCCGACAGAAGACGGTGAAGCAGGCCTACCTGGTGTACTGTCAGACATGCAGTGGTGTCTCGGGCAAGTGTGCCAAATGTGGTGAAAGTACAGATATTGTTCAAAAGTAAGTAACTGATACTATCAGCATTTAATAAACCATTTCCCACTCAGAAGGAAAGACAAAATGGCTTGTGCAACCAGCATAAAACCAGAAATGTCTGCGAGTAACTCGTAGTCTGCTCAGGTTTTATGCTGTTTGCTGTTCATCAGTACCATAAGGTTGGAAATGAAGTCTTTTAAACTTGAATCTAGGAAAAAAGGTATTTAATTTAATTTTCTAAGGGACCACAAATGGGTGAAAATGCATTTTTGAGCGGTTAAGGCTTAACAATCTTATACAAAAGAGAAATCAACATTTGAAGGTACTAAATGTTGTTGATAACAGGGTAAGATCATAGAATTATAATTATCACATGGTTGATAAAAGATAGTGCTTTAGTTTTCAGATACGCATTTGGAACGGTTTGCAAAGAAATCAAATTAAATTTAAGACGTTTCTTACTAGATTCAAGTTTCAAAGGCCTAATTTCCAACCCTAAGATACTGATGAGAAGCAAACAGCATAAAACCCAAACAGACTGTGAGTTACTCGCAGACTGTTCTTGTTTTATGCTGTTTGCATGAGCCTTTTTTCATTTGCTTCTGAGTGGGAAAGGGTTAAGGAAGCTTTAAATTGTATATTGTTAATTTAATTTTATTATTCATTTTCTGTGTTTAAAATTCAATAAGGTTATCAACCTAAACTTTCAAAAGTAGTTAAACAAACCAAGGGCATGAAATAGAGGATATTTGTTCATGTCAGTGTAAGATTGTTTGTTATTTCACGAGTGATCATAGGAAATATATTTTCACGAGTGGCAATATTTTCACGACTGGCGCAGCCACGAGTGAAAATATTATTTTTCTATGATCACGAGTGAAAAAACAAACGATCTTACACTGACATGAACACATTTTCTGTTTCTTTTATGCCCCTTTTTCAAGAAAATAATTAATAATAATTCCCTTTCGCTGAAAAGTGACCCTCTCTCCCGTGGCGTGCCTCAATACATTGAAATGACGTCATTTTGTTGACGAAATGACGTCATTATTCCAGGGAAATTCTTCAGTTAAACTCTTTTACAATGTCAATAAACGGTAAAAAAAAAGCATAAAATTAAAAAAAAAATGTTGGATTCGGTGGAATATCGATTTTATTTCACTCGTGATCATAGAAAAAATATAAACAAGGATATAAACAAGGGAAGTACATCTTGATATGATAATCTAAAAATAGAAAAAGGAATTCCGAAAATTTGTTCTTTTCACCGNACCGACATTCTGGTTAAACCTGCCGGACCAAATGAAAATTTGCCGGTCAGGACCGACGGACCGGCAATTTTGCCAAGCCTCACATTTATAGTCCAATCTTCATGAAACTTGGTCAGAACATGTGTCCCAATAATATCTTGGACGATTTCGAAAATGGTTCCGGTTGGTTGAAAAACATGGCTGCCAGGGGGCGTGGCAGTTTTCCTAATATGGCTATAGTAAAACCTTGTTAACACTCTAGAAGTCACATTTTTAGTCCAATCTTCATGAAACTTGGTCAGAACATGTGTCCCAATAAAATCTTGGACAAGTTCAAAAATGGTTTAGGTTGGATGAAAAACATGGCTGCCAGGGGGCGGGGCAGTTTTCCTTATATAAGGCTATAGTAAAACCTTGTTGACGCCATATTAGCCACATTTATTGGCCAATCTTCATGAAACTTGGTCAGAACATTTGTCCCAATGAAATCTTGGCAGAGATTGAAACTGGGTCATATGAGCTCAAAAACTAGGTCACTAGGTCAAATATATAAAAAAAATAACATTTTAAAAGTGCATTTTTTCAGAAAAGTCTAGTTCCTTTTGCTCTCAGGTGAGCGCCTTAGGGCCTGATGGCCCTCTTGTTCATGTACCGTGACGATTTAAGCATCAGCATTTGCTGGTACGACAGACAGCACCAGATGTGTCAGAGATGTCTGTCGTGTCATTTATGTTCATGAGATCTGCAAAGCTTGCTAGTCATTTGGACATGACTTTCAGAATTGTTAAAAGTTCTCTTGTGATTATTTCAGTGTGTGTCTGACATGTAATCTTGTCATACATAATGTTGAATGCTGTCTATACATTTCACGTAAAGTTTCTTGATGTCCCGTACTGCAATCTAAACAATAGGAGTCCCGCTCTGCGAAACCGGATAAAATGCATTTGTTTAAAGTGTCGCCCCAGATTAGCCTTAGCCTTTGCAGTCCACAAGGGCTAATCAGGGACAAAACTTTCTGCTTTTATGATATTTTGTCGTTTAAAAGAAAGTCTCTTCTTAGTAAAAATCCAGTTTAGGCGGAAAGTGTTGTCCCTGATTAGCTTGGGACGACACTTTGTGCACATGCATTAAACCCTGTTTTCACAGTGCGAGGTTGATATATATAATGGCTGGCTGTTTCAGACCGAGCAAGTCGGCTGCAGAGGCTGCTATTGAAGACCGAGAGTTACAGTTTGAATTGGAACAACTACCAGAAAGAAAACGCAGTATGTAGCGCATGTGTTGAAATGTTTTTAAAAGTAAATGTAAGACCAATTGATAGTGCTGCATTGGCTGTTCTTAAATAATATTACTTCAATTGTAATCATTATGCCCCCCTTCGAAGAAGAGGGGGTATATTGTTTTGCTGGATGAAGGTCGGTCTGTGTGTCTTTCGGTAGACCAGTTCGTTTCCGATCAATAACTTGTGAACGGATTGACCGATTGGCTTGATATTTCACATGTGCATTGGCCTTGGACAGTAGATGACCCATATTGAAATTGGGGTCACCAGGTCAAAGGTCACTGTCACAATAAGCATAGGTGGATCCAGGGGGGGGGCGTACGCGGCGTATGCCCCCCCCCCCCCCCCCCC
>VMBQ01008834.1:11445-31368 GCA_007657795.1 Dreissena rostriformis
CCCCCCCCCCTAAAATCGCCAAAGTAAAGTCAATTCATTTGATGTTTCACACTTAACTAGATCTAAATCAACTATTTAAAGTCATTTTTAGCTCGGCTGTTTTCGAAGAAAACTCGAGGTTATGTCATAGCCCTCTCGTCTTCCGCGTCGTAGTCGTCCGAAAACTTTTACATTGGCCATAACTTTTGCAATATTGAAGATAGCAACTTGATATTTGGCATGCATGTGTATCTCATGGAGATGCACATTTTTACTGGTCAAAGGTCAAGGTCAACTTCCAAGGTCCAAAGGTCAAAAAAAAATAATTTTTTTTTTTTTGCTTTTTCATGTGTATCTCATCGACCTGCACATTTTTTAGTGGTAAAAAGGTGAAGGTAAATGATGACCTTCAAGGTCAAAGGTTAAAAAAAACACTAAATCCAAGCACCCACAGCCGAGCGTTCTTCTTTTTCGTACACAACATTTCCCACTAATCACAGACAGTCGCTAAACGTTTTAACTTTAGACTATCTTTCGCCCGGTTTTTCAAGTCGAACTTTGCGATTCTGATGTATCCCTCTTTTTGCACGTTGATTCTCTTTTCGCTGCATTTTATGTCAACAAAGATGGATGCGCCAATGCCAAAACGAGCGAAAATGCAGAAGACTTTGACAAGCTTTTCACTAAAATCAAGGAGTTTCAGGGGGGCCCTGCCCCTGGACCCCCAGCAAATCTTTCAATATCCCCCCCCCCTAACCAGAAATCCTGGAACCGCCCCTGATAAGTGTGAAAATCTTTTTCAATAACTCGTCAACGAATTGACCGATTGGCTTGATACTTACTTCACATGTGCAATGGCCTTGGATAGTAGATGACCCCTATTGAAATTGGGGTTACTAGGTCAAAGGTCAAGGTCACTGTCGAAATAAGTGTGAAAATTATTTCCGATCAATAACTTGTCAACCAAATGACCTATTGACTTGATACTTCACATGTGAATTGGCCTTGGACAGTAGATGACCCCTATGAAAATTGGGGTCACTAGGTCAAGGTCACTGCCACAATAAGTGTGACAATCAGGGCCCTGCTTTGGACGCATATGTCTCTGACAGCGGAACTCTTGTTTCATTATGCTTCTTAATAGTACGTGACATACTTTGATACAATATTTGGTTGGAACACATTAATTGCAACAGGAAGTTGTTTGGTACATTTGGGAACAAAATCAGTTTTCAATTTGTAATAAATTCATTAACTGTACATATTTCATACTTGTATTGACAGGAGCATTCCTGAGAAATCAGGAAAAAGGCTTGGTATCTGATATGGATGCCTTCGGTGAGCTTCCAGCACGGAACTCTGAATCACAGGAGGTCAGTGACAACAGTGAGGACTCAGACAACAGTGAGGAGTTAGACAACAGTGAGGACTCAGGCTGTGGTGAAACTACCAGCAATACTGGGGGTATGCCTGACAGAGAGGACCACCGAGGGGTGGAGACAGATAGGGACTTGGATACTGGCACATGTCCGTCTGATTCACTTGACATGCATTTGGAGGCTGACATATCTGAGACTAATAATGATATGGGAAACTTGAACATTTGAAGAGCCTGGAAAAGTGTTTGCCCTTTACCACTCAGATACACATTTGTAGTCACTTGGAAAATCACATTAGATTTAAGACCCTTTATAGATTCAAGTTTTAAAGGCTTCTTTGCCAATCCTAAGATACTGATGAGCAGCAAACAGCATTTAACCTGAACAGCATGCGAGTAACTCGCAGCTGTTCTGGTTTAATGCTGGTTGCAAAAGCCATTTTCACATAGCTTCTTAGCGGAAAAGTGTTAATTATTGCTATTTTAGCTTTGTAACTGTTTATTGTTAGTACAGTCTAACCTGTCAATAAAGACCACTCAAGGGATTTGGTCATTGTGGTCTTTGTTCACAGGTGGTCTTTATTCGCAGGGTCGATTGAAAGGAATTGAAAGGATTGGGAGGAAATCGTTGTGGTCTTTATGGACAGTTGGTCTCTATTAAAAGGTGGTCTCTGGGACAGGTTTGACTGTATATATAAACTAAAGTATAAAGAGTTTTTATAAAATGTTGTTTTGCAACCTAAACAATGTATTCATACAATTGGCCATGCAGGGATTTCTAGCTAGCTTTCTCAAGCAATGTACTTCTTTACTTCTGCATTAACCCATTTATGCTGAGTGGACTCTCCCATCCTTCTTAATTGGATCAATTTATTTCCAAAATTAGAGATGTCTGGTATGTTTATTTCTATTTTTAGAATATTTCTCACAGAAATTCCTTTAAGCAAACAGTGTAGACCCTGATGAGACATCTGGGTCTACACTGTTTGCCTAGGCCTTTTTTGTAGAAGCTAGGGTTAAGAGCTGTGTTGACAAAATGTTTGCTTGTCTGTCAATATTGTTCAAATTTACCAGCACTTTTTGTTTCTTGATTATTTGAATGAATCTGTTAGCTATTTAGACACAAATAACAAATACATGTTTATCTTAGCAATCATGCAGATACATGAACAGTAATTATTTTATTCAAATCTTTTAAATCTTCATCATATATGTAATTACTACTGTACCCTTAAGGCTTTAAAAGGTATGTACATACAACTGTGCGCTTAAAAAGACAAACTTTTATTTTATTGGAGTTAGAAAAGACATTCAAATAAACTGATTTTTTCTGTGCTCAGTGATATCAATTTGAAATCAGCAGGAGCTACATGATGAACCACAAGTCATGCACTCAAAGAAAGAAGATCTTGTGTCGACCAGCTTAATTATGCCCCCGGTAGGGTGGCAAATAGCAGTTGAACTGTCAGTCCGTCTGTCTGTTTGTCAGTCCATCAGAAAACTTTAACATTGGCCATTACTTTTGCAATATTGAAGATAGCAACTTGATTTTTGGCATGCATGTGTATCTCATGGAGCTGCACATTTTGAGTGGTGAAAGGTCAAGGTCCTTCAAGGTCAAAGAACTAAATCCAAGGGAAGTAATAAGCTTTAAAGGGAGATAATTTCTATACCTTCCAAATGATAAATATTTTTTTTATTTCAAAGCGGCGTAGTAGGGGGTATTGTGTTTCTGACAAACACATCTCTTGTTTTATATGGTATGGCACTGCTTGAACTGCAGAGCTACTTATATATTGCAACAGTATTAAAAATATGTTTGAAATACATGAATACCTATACAATACCTATACAAATTTGTTCTTTCATCTTGACAATAATCATTTGTTTTACTGTAAAAGTTGACAAAAAAAGGTTGTTTAAGAGACACTTGAAAAGAAATTCATAGAACTTGTGTTTTGTTTTCTTAATAATTAACACAAAACTGATATAAACTTGATTTGCAATGCATTTTTTTACAAAGGATTGCCAGCATATTATTATCACAAACTACTGGAAAAGTGGTAACAACAGTTCCCATTCTTTACTTATACGCAAATCATTAAAATAACTAATTTTGCTAAGTACATGGCAATGCAAGGATACGAACGATTTTTCTTCTTTAACAGTGGGTCTAGATTTGTTCATTTTACAATTATGAATAAACATTTCTATAAAAAAGGAATAATAAATTTATAGGTGAACTTGTATTTGCATGTCCCAGTTTAAAGGAAGGCATATTTAAACAGTTTGAAAAGTGATTAGATCCAGAAAACAGTTCTGCTATTAACTGATTGACATGCTTACATTCCCAAAATATGTGTTGAATGGTTTCATGTTCAGTTTCACACAAGGTACAGTTGGCTGTAGTGGCATAACTAATTTTCAAAAAAAGGAGTTTGTATGACTCAATCTTGATGAAACTTTGTCAGAATGTCTATCTTAACGATATTTAGCTTGAATTGGAATCTGGGTCGCATGAGTCCAAAAACTCAAAAAAGTCACCTGGTCAAATCTTAGAATAACCTTGTTTGCCACTCTGAGGCCCACATTTAAACTCAATTTTGATGAAACTTGGTCAGACTGTTTATCTTGACAATATGAAAGCCATGTTTGAATCTGGGTAAGTGGGGTTAAAAACTAGATCATCAAGTCAAGTATTCAACAATTGGTGTCTGTGAACTCAGGTGAGCGCTCAAGTTTGACCTGTGATGAAAAATGTTGCTCATTGTTGCCCCTTTAAATGTTTCACGGATGCTAATTGTCGCACTTTACATTTAATGTTGCAAGGCTGATGTAGAATGTTGCAACCAACACTGACTGACATAAAACCTCCTTGATTTCAGCTGTAACGCAAACAATTGCACAAAATTGTACTGCTATTTGTCGCAAAATCAAATGTTCCGTGTTGCACACCTTTAAAACATCATTTTTGTAGTACAGTGAAATTGAGACAGCAGGCGGTAATAAGAAATTCAAGAGCTATAATTTTTATCAAGAAAAAATAACCTAGTTATTTTTACTCTACAGGGGATTTATCTTGTTTGGCTTATCCGAATACATTTGCATCGCGTCATGGGAAAATGAGTCTTAAATATCTCATTAATATCATTTTGTACTTAATGTTCACAATTTGAATTAACCAAAGTTAACCAAGAGTCCACAACTAAATTATGAAAAGTATAAATATCCATATTGGTAAAAATTGACAAAGGGACAAAATGTTACAATTGGTAGCAGCCAATTTTTCCTTTACAATGAACTAAACCATGATGGTTCTTCGGAATTTAAAAAAAAAAGAAGAAATCCATCAAAGCAGTTATAAGACGATTTTCTAGGAATATAATTATATTCTATAATGAATAAAACACATAGACCATAATTCTGCCATTCTGGGCGCAGACAAAATGTTGTTCTTCATGAAAACCATAAACCTGCACATTAAGGTAATTCAGCAAGGGAGGGTTGAATTAATTCCACACTGCAGTCAAAGAGGAGTTGAGCACACACAAATTCTGTAAGCAAGGATTGCACTATTCTGTAGGTCTTCACGCATCAATCTGGTACGGTACGCAAGACTGCCATTTTGATGCATCCCAGTTAAACTGGGTCATAAGTCCAAGATTTGTTCTTTAATTAGGACAGTTATCCTGAAAGACCTTTAGAATTGATGTTGCAACATATAGCACTTAACACAATATTAGGCGGACATAAAGCATCTGTAGGTTTTGTGACATTTAACGTAAAATTTTGAGGCAACCATGCGACATTTAGCGTCGGTGGGACATTGAATGTTGCAAAACAGAGGCATAAGCTTGCTGACTTGCAGGCTAGTAATGGCTGTAGGTCAGTGACCTTATATGAGTCGTGTTCTGAGAAAACTGGGCATGATGCTTGTGCGTAAATTGTCATCCCAGATTAGCCAGTGCAGTCCGCACAGGCTAATCAGGGACGACAATTTCCGCTTTAATGGAATTTTCAGTTTAAATGATGTCTCTTCTTAGCGAAAATCCAGTTCAGGCGGAAAGAGTCATCCCGGATTAGCCTGTGCGGACTGCACAGGCTAATCTGGGATGACACTTTACGCACATGCATTTTGCCCAGTTTTCTCAGAACGCGACACATATCATTACCATAAGTCTTGCGTGAAGTTTCAAGTGAATATTTCAGTGAGTAAACAATTATNCAATTTAGTAATATCGCTAGATGTAGCAAATGACAAAAACTTGGTAGTCAGACTTAACATGATAAAGGATTTGTGTTTGTTTTTGTTGCAATTTTCTCCCTTTTCAACAGTATTACAGTCATATCAATCCAACTCGCAATCCTCGATTAGTAGTTCAGCGTTCTACTAATGCCAGCCGGCATCGAAATACATATTGGAAGCAAAGCTTAAGATTTTGTCATTTTATTAAAATATGTGGCATTCAAATATAAACATGACCAACAATACGTCAAGCATTTTATGTTTATAAACACAACAATGCATTAACCCTTTGCATGCTGGGAAATTTGTCGTCTGCTAAAATGTTGTCTGCTAAATTTCTAAAATTAGCATTTTCTTAGATTTTTTTTCAAAGAATACTATCAGAATAGCAAACAGTTTGGATCCTGATGAGACGCCACGTTCTGTGGCGTCTCATCTGGATCCAAACTGTTTGCAAAGGCCTTCAAAATCCGGTTCCAGCGCTCAAAGGGTTAAAATATAAAAATAAGCTCATGATGCCATGATGAAGATAATGGTCTGTACCAATTAGAACAACAATTTGCACAATAATGACAAATACCCCTGACCCTGCATGTTGGAATATAAATCAAGTTGATACCAAAAAAATGTTAACATGAGACGTGGCCAGTTTTGACCACAGGGGAATGGTTTTAAAGCACTTTGTTGTGGAACACTATACAATGTAATTCACCAATAACTACAAGTACACTGCCATTTCAGATAGCTATTTTGATAGCCCAGGCCTTTTTCTAATGCTCTCACGGGTCCAATAGTAAGAACCTTTCTAAAATACCGGTATGCATACCGGTTTCCCAATTCAGAGCAAAAATTACCAATTGGAAATAACTCTGTTTTTGTTGGGGTTTTCTTGTTGTTTCCCTTAACAATAAAGAAAAAACTTCCATTTTTAATATAAACAGCGGATTTTCAGACTGACATTACATTTTGATATTCTCTATATTTACTTTTCACAATATTTCATTTTTTTTTTTTAAATATGATCATGAGACTGAACAAACAAATTTGTATTGTTTGGTGTTATCCATTAAATTACAAGGCTAGTAGAGTGCTCTCCCTTTGTAAATAAATTGTGAAAAGTAAATATAGAAAATATCAAAATTCTTCCTATTATTACACATCTGTCATCGAAATAGTTTGTTTTCGTACAAATGTGAGTTTGTCAGATAAAGGAAGGATTTAAATATAAGAAGGTTAAGATTACCATTTAAATTATCATATGTTTTCATGACTGATGTGTTGTGTTGCATTAAACAATGTTTTATTTAGCAATTATTTAGGCGTTCAAATTCAAGATCTATCATGCAGATACTAAAATTGTGTGTAAGACTAGCAAATATGGTCAGATAAAAATCATATGGTGCTGAACTTTTACACATACACTTGAACATAATGATATAATGGAAGTGATAAATTTATATGGCAATAAACTCATGTGTGCATACCCGTGTAAGAACTTAGGTGTTTGAACAAATGTAGAGTGGAAATTAAATCATATGTGGCATAACATTTAAATATAACTTTTTCAAATTATAAATTTCTTCTCCCCACATACTATTTTGGAGATTTTTTAAAATTAAAAAAAAATATAGAGTAATTATATATAGTTATATAATAAGTTTGTCATGTTGCATGTCAAAGTCATTAACTTTTAATCCTACACAACGCCAACAAATTTTCTCAGGCTTTTTCATAAATAGACAAGGGCATGCTTTTCAGTCACCAGGCTTCACAACAACCGTTGGTTCGTAACGCTTTATCACAGCTAGCCAACACAAGATGCCTTTATATATGAGCCTCGCAGTCCGCACAGGCTAATCAGGGATGACACTTTCTGCCTAAACTGGATTTTCGTCAAGAAGAGTCTTCCTTCAAACCAAAAATACAATAAAAGCGGAAAGTGTCGTCCCTGATTAGCCTGTGCGGACTGCACAGGCTAATCTGGGACAACACTTTATGCACATGCATGAAACCCCTTTTTCACAGAGCGAGGGTAATATGTAGTAGAAATATATAAATCCAAGGCGACCAGTGAACTTTTGCCTTAGATGCTAAGGAGCGAACCATGGGGTATACGGTTTAAAATAATTGTTCTCTGGACTGCGCTGAGAGATCCAGGAGCCGCCAGGCCTCACGGGGGTTCAACACCTCGGGGTCACGACACATCGCCCAAACGTAGGTTGTTCGCATCACTTTGTTCTGTGGAGAAATGACAGAGCAATCTTAATGATACTTACACAATATAGGTACTTGAACATTTATTTAGACCAAGCACATAATATTGGTACTTGTTTACCACCCTTTGCTTTTGACCAAGAAAAGAGTTTTTGCTATGTAGCTACCTTTAAAAATAGAAGTCCTCCAATAATTTTAAGACTTAGTATTTCACCAAGGTTACTGTTCTCATCCAGTTCAAAAATATTTGTTAGTACAAGTTAGAATCAAAATACTTATTTAAAAGTCACTGTTCACTATGATTGCAAATAAACAATTAAGTGCCATTCTGATGCATGACCATTGTAACACCTGGGCTCACTCTCTGGCTCGCAATACATGGACTTGCAACTCACAGGCTAACACTTGTGGTTTCATTTTTATGCAGCTGGGGCCCAGCTTGTTACATCGCACCCCAAATTTAAATTAAAATACAATTTCTGAACATGCATTTTTGCAAATCACCAACAATTTTGAATCATTATTTTCAGTAATTTGATTCATGTTATTTGTATGTTTGAGATGTCCTTTATTCTAAGATTATATTAACCACATATGCCCATCTACTGTGAATTAGACCCTTAGTTTGTTCAAAGCAAGTAACGAAATGAAAAAATATCTTCACCTGTTAATTTTTTCTTTAGTTTAAAACTACTTTTATCATTTTTAATTGCTTTTAACAGGAGCTTGAATAAAAATTGTATGAGTTATTTTTAGGAAACATCAAAATTAGCCTCTTTTCAATTACACAAAATATAAATAAGGAATTTATCACAAATTATAATTTTTTTATTTTAACCCCCAACACAACAAATTTTAAACAAGAAACATGGCAACGCTACATAACGAGGTTTTCAATATTCAAGTTATTAATTTTAACAAAATGCTGCGTTCAATAAACGTTGATGCACCAAGTAGAAGCCTAGTCAGTATTTATTTGCTCATTCAAATAAGTCTTGGTCCAAAATTATGTCAATGTCAACGTCAAAAAGAGGTTAACCCTTTGAGTGCTGGAACCGGATTTTGAAGGCCTTTGCAAACAGTTTGGATCCAGATGAGACGCCACAAAACGTGGCGTCTCATTAGGATCCAAACTGTTTGCTATTCTGATAGTATTCTTTGGAAAAAAAATCCAAGAAAATGCTAATTTTAGACATTCAGCAGACAACATTTTAGCAGACGACAAATTTCCCAGCATGCAAAGGGTTAATTTGAGTACGCAAAAGTGTCAAATGGAAGTATCAAAGCTTTTTAGTTAGCAGTTTTTTTTGCTAATCAAACGGTCAATCTGGGTTAACCAAATAGAAAAACAACAAAAAGTTGTTTACTGGTCAATAACGTAAGTTAGTTTGCATTGAACAATCTTGATGAAACTTTCGATTTAGCAAGCTTGTATAGAGATCTAGCTTGGGATTGTATTTTGGGATTTAAGTCTAAGTTAAAGGTCACTGTTTTATAAAATAGAAGAAAAAAAAACAGTTTGATTACATAGTACAAGGAACATTATTTCATGCTGATGGCCCCAGAGTTTTTTTTCCACTTTTTTGGAAGATAGCCCATGGCTTTGGAATTGGGAATTTTATCGGCATTTTCATGAAATTGGGAAAATAAATTCATTAGCCTTCTTTTTTCACACGAAAAGTCCACTGATTAGGGAAGTACTAATTTGATATAACTCTTTATAATCATTCAAATTAAAAGAACAAAATCATTTAAATCATTATTATTTACTTTGTTAGATGTAATTGAATTAAAATTGAGAAAAAATACGCATTATACACTTTTTTCTAGAAATAGAATCTAAAATATTTTAATTTTTTTTGAAATTGGGAATTTTTTTCCACATTTTGGGAAAAAAACGTACTTTTTGGGATTGGGAACATAGCCGTTTTTCGGCTATAAAATCGGGCCAAAAAAAAACCTGGGCCCACTTACTGGATCTCCTGACACGACCTCCTTCTTGGCATTGCGTACTACCTCGATCTGCTGGGCCACAAATGAGATCACCAGCACTGGACCTTGCTCCATGATCTTGGCTGCAGCCACCTGACCATCAACGAATTATTGAATGAATAATGGGAATATCTAGTTGAGTTGCGCTCTGTGAAAAGGGGGTTAAATGCATGTGCATACAGTGAAGTCCAAGATCAGCCTGTGCAGTTCGCACAGGCTTATCAGGGAGGACACTTTCCCCATAAACAAGATTTTTGCTAAGAGGAGACTTTCTATAAACGAAAAATATAACAGCAGAAAGTGTCGTCCCTGATTAGCCTGTGCAGACTCACAGGCTTATCTGGGACAACGCTTTATGCATATGCATTAAACCCCTTTCACAGAGCGTGACTCATTTACATTTTATTCATATCTTTCTTGCAAATAGTGGGGGCCATGATGGCCCTGAAGTGCTCATCTGAGTTGAAGATAAACAAGGTGTCGAGGAAATGACCTGGTGAACAAGATTTTCACACCACTAGATGCATACGCAGACATGGCATTGATGTTTTTTATATAAAGTTCAACATTCAGACCAAGTGTCATCAAGATTGAGTCACAAATGTTGCTTCTACAAGTTCTTTTCAAGATTTGACCTCATGACCTCGTTTTTGAACACATCTGAACATCTGACCCAGATTCAAACTCTGCCCAGATATTGTCAAGATAAATATTCTTACGAAGTTTCACCCAAATTAGATGAAAACTAAGGCATCCAGTAATATTCTAGAGTAGTAACGAGGTAAGATTTGACAACCCCAAGCAAAAGTACCAGTCTACCATACTCCACGCCAGACATAGACTGACCACAATAGCTCAACTCAACACTGTTCGCTCTGATGGGCTACAAACAGGCAATGTTTAACCCTTTGCATGCTGAGAAATTTGTCGTCTGCTAAAATGTCGTCTGCCGAATTTCTAAAATTAGCATTTTCTTCGATTTTTATTGAAAGAATACTTTCAGAATAGCAAACAGTTTGGATCCTGATGAGACGCCTCGTTCTGTGGCGTCTCATCTGGATCCAAACTGTTTGCAAAGGCCTTCAAAATTCGGTTCCCGCACTGAAAGAGTTAAATACCACTGCAATACTTGTTTACTAAAATAAACAAACATTTCAAAATACCTTTCTTCATACCTTTTTTTCAGCCTGGGAGTGCTACATGTATTTAATCAGTACTTAGTACACTTACTTGTTCCAAGAACTCTCAACTTCTCAACATGATTTGGTGGAAAAGAGAGAAAATAATTCCCAAACACTTCCCCGCAAAAATAATAGACCCGATTGAAATCAAACATGATCTTCTGATATACATGTACAGATTAGCATGATGCCTCCCACTGTGTGGGCATGAAAATCGTTGACTTAAACGAAAATGCGGTTTAATGCGTGTGTGTAAAGTGTCGTCCAAGATTAGCCTGTGCAGTCTGCCTAAACTGCATTTTTGCTAAGAAGAGACTTTCTTTAAACGAAAAATATCATAAAAGAAGAAAGTGTTGTCCCTGATTATCTGGGACGATTCTTTGCACACATGGCGTATTACTCACATCGACTCCGCTGATGTCTAATATCTGACTGTCCAACTTCAATCCCTGCTGCTTTGCATTTTTAATGTGCTCTGTTAGAACTCTGTAGGGCTGAAATAACAGCAGCGCTTCAGAACCAGATCATGTCAAAGAATTAGGTTAAAAACTAACAATCAAACACAAAAATAATACTTAAACTTTAATAAGGAAAGATTTCTATTGTATAGTTGTTAACAAAAAAAATTGTTTAATGACAGATAAACAATGATGAATTTATTTTGATTCTAACATAGCTCCAAAAACTATTTTTAATTTACCACCTTTGCCTACATACAGCTACAAAAGTACTTTTCAAATTGTTTTTTTTTATCCAATTTAACAAACTAATTTATCTATAGAAAACACTGACCAATAATATATATGTTATACAACAATTCTCAGGGTAATTTTGAGTGTACCCCTATTTAGATTTTTAGTTAGTGTTACATGTATATTTAGTATGCTGAAATACACAATAGTGAACATAATTTGTTTAATTCATTATGGAAATGATCTGCTTACTGCTTCATAACACCAGTCTTTTAATATTTCTTCCTCTCCTCTGCATAAGGCCTGTAATAGAATCATATGTATTTAAATAATCATAGAATCATTTGTGTGATAGAATCATATGTATATCAGAATAATTTGTATTATAAAATCATTTGTAAAATATAATCAACTGTATTATAGAATAATTGTATAATAGAATTATTTAAAAAATAGAATCATTTGTATCCTGGAGTCATTTGTACAACTCGATAATCTGTATAGTATGTTAAAGGCTGCAGGTATATAAAATTTAAATGCAAACAAAATAATAAAAAACAAGAATTGCCATGTTGTTTTATGGCCAAATATGACATTTGTTCTCAAACTCTGACCTTGACCTTTGAGGTAGGGAGAGAGGTGTTGAATGCCAAACTTTGTCTTTTGATGGCTTACATTTATGCCAAACAACTTTAGAATCAATCAATTTATTACAAAGTTATTAAGTTAAGTTAAGTTAAGACTGGAGTTTTATAACAGTTTATTGCAAAATTTGATCTACGACCTCTTAGTGTGGCCTTGACCTTTGATTGATACAATGCACTGAATTATTTAAGGTTTGAAAATTTGATAATTACCTCTAACAAATTTGGTATAACGAAATACTGGCACCATTTTACGAATTCATCTATTTCAAATGTAGGGTCCATTTTGTTGATTTCTGTTAAGACGTCAGACATCTCAGTACTGGAAAACATACCCCCTGAAACAAGCATCGTGAAGACCCATTTCTTGTTTAGAAACATAATTCACATCATCCAGCCATCCTAGATTTAATTGCTTGCCAAATGAATATAACCAATTATCTTAAAATATCACAGGGCATGATAAGTAGGCACTTGAGTATTCAAAATATACTTATGTAACACTTCATTTGCTCAATTAAGAAACATCTATGGAAGATCAGTTTGAAAAAATAGGCTACCATGTGTCAGTTCACGGATAACAGGCAAACATATTTCATTTGATATTAATAATCAATAAATTATTGATACTGAGTTTCAGAGCAATGTTAGAGTTAAAATACTTCTCATTACCAAAAACACTGGAGATTTTATCCGTGAAAAAGCGAGTACCCCTAATGACAGCATTGTCACTCTCGTCATATTTAGCCTTCAAATCGAATATTTCTGGAAAAATAAATACAAATGCTGAAATTGAGATTTCTAATAAATATAATTGTGCCTCTCTGTGAAAAGGGGGTTTAATGCAAGTGCGTAAAGTGTATTCCCAAATTAGCCTGTTCCGCACAGGCTAATCAAGGACGACACTTTCCGCCTTAACTGGATTTTCCTCAAGAAGAGTATTCCTTTAAATGAAAAATACAATAAAAGCAGAAATTGTTGTGCACGCAGTACACTGCACAGGCTAATCTGGCATGACACTTTACGCACATGCATTTAACCCCCTTTTCTCAGAGCGTGTCTGAATTATATTTGTTATCATCATTTTTCTGACAACTGCGGTTTGGAAATTTTCCTACAGGTTATTTTACAATATAATCAAGCATTTTAACGGATTATGTTTCACTTTCAAATGCATGTCTAGATCTATCATGCCAATGTGTACAGTTCATTTCAACTTGATGCCTGTTGGAAACCTGTCTAGCCAATTGTTCTGAGAAAATGCTTGAGCGTAAATTGTCATCCCAGATTGGCCTGTGAAGTCCACACAGGCTAATCAGGGACGACAATTTCCGCTTTTATGGAATTTTTTGTTAAATGATGTCTCTTCTTAGCCAAAATGGAGTTTAGGCGGAAAGTGTCATCCCTGATTAGCCTGTGCGGACTGCACAGGCTAATCTGAGACGACAATTTACGCACAAGCATTATGCCCAGTTTTCTCACAACACGACACAATTGTCCACATGCTTGTAATTATTTAACAAGCTGCACCATGCACATATTTGACCTTCAGTGAGACCTTGACCATGCACATATTTGACCTTCAGTGAGACCTTGACCTTTGCTCAAAGGGTGACACAACTGCACTTGGTGAGATTGGTGATAATATATTTTTTAATTACACCATGAATGATAAAGTTATAGTCAAGACAAGTTGTTTTTGGTAACTTTAACCTTTGACCTTTTTTAAGGTCAAAGTTGAGGTGACAGATATTACATGTGTTACATTCTCTTCTCATGGAGGACATTTTTGGATACTTATTTAAATTGCATGACGAATGACACAGTAACAGAGCGGTAAAGCTGTTTTATGACAAAATTTGACCTTTTAGTGTGACCTTGACCTTTCAGGTATGGAGACGTTTACCACATGCAACACCCCATCTCCTTACGGTGGTCATATATGGTTAAAAAAAATAATTTCATGATGAGTGACTAAGTTACAGTGACCTTGAATTCGAAGAAGGAATACCAGTGTTACTCACAACACATCGTCTTATGATGGTGGTCATTTGTGATTAGTAATTCTAAAATTGCACGTTGTATGACAAAGTTGCAGTCCACACAAGTTGGAATGCAACTGAGTTTCCCCAAGCGGGCTCGACACAATTTGGCATACACTCCACAGAAGTCCTAATTACTAATTCATACATAATATTCAGACACACTGTAGTGTTATTTAAATTAAATAAAGGAGAATTACAAGCTCATTTCTTTTATAACGTAAAAACAATAAAGGAAAATTCATCGTTTGTACAATTATTAAAAAAAAAAAATCCACAGGAAATTACAAATTTTGAGCGGTAAAACTCACTGTTAACATATTCATTGTTGTCTTTAAAATCCTGCCAGCTGCTTTTCCATTTGGAGTCTTTGTGAAGTGTGATCCCTATAGTTTCACTGAAATTGTACAAGCAAAACAATAACCCTTTGAGTGCTGGAACCGGATTTTGAAGGCCTTTGCAAACAGTTTGGATCCAGATGAGACGCCACAGAACGTGGCGTCTCATCAGGATCCAAACTGTTTGCTATTCTGATAGTGGTCTTAGAAAAAAAATCAAAGAAAATGCTAATTTTAAAAATTCAGCAGACGACATTTTAGCAGACAACAAATTTCCCAGCATGCAAAGGGATAAGTACAAACATAATGGAATGCAAAATGCTATTTCATGAACAAGTTGGTAAATCATATATAATGTTATGCTACTATAGTGTTCAAAGACATTGGTTTGGTTAAGTCGTATAGCAGGAGACTGTGTGCAATTTACAATATACCCTTTAATTATTTTAATTCTTGAAAATGGAATCACAATGAAGAGAGTATTTGGATTGCTTAGGCATATACAAATGCCCATCATGCACTTACTTATCTGGTTGAAGTATTTTTATATCATCTCCTTCCATCTTTTCTGTTCTCATCCAAAGTTTCTCTACAAAACAAAAAGTATTTATATTAGCTTATATCATGTCATATTCATGAATTATCAGCATATATAGCAGGCTAAATTGAGTGTATACAATTTAAATGTCAAAATTTCATTGTCTCAATCTTATATCAAATACATGAAAATGAGCAAGAAATGTTAAATAAAATATATTAACTATCTTATAATGGTTCCATAATCAAATGCTATTTTCTTCAATGAAATTCAAAACCATAATTGTATGTCGAAACCCAAACATTAAATCATATATTAACTAATATATGTTGTAGAACCAAAAACTGAGTCCATGTGTCGTATGAATGATTCTTCACAGACTAGCGAGGATTTCCCAATAATGTACATGTCTTTTGTACAGAAATGAGTTTTCAAAAGAACAAAAGAAAGTTATTTAAAATTGTATCAAACTCTGATTTCTTGGATTTTGTGTTAACACTTTTTCTGAACTTTTATTCTATTTCTGTATTCATCAACATTTCATGTGTTTTGAAAAAAGAAACTATTACTTAGATCATATGTACAATGGAACCTCTCTATGTTGGCAACTTTTCACTTGCAGTCCGCACAGGCTAATCGGGGATGACACTTTCCCCTAAATTAGACTTATGCTTAGAGAGACTTTCTTTAAACGAAAACTATCATAAAAGCAGAAAATGTTGTCCCTGAATAGCCTGTGCGGACTGCAAGTGAAAAGTTGACAACAAACGACATACCAATGACAAAAGTTCATCACAAAAGCTAAACATGAGCACAGGTGAAGTAATAAACCTAACAGTGACACAAACATCGCCTCTTAAACAGGGGTAACCAGTGCCTGTGAGTGATTGTTTGATTGCTTACCAGGTGCCCTATAGGGTCTGTCCCTTACTGGTATGGTGTCATCTATTTCCTCCCTCACCTTACGAACTCCCTGGAATATCCACACAATATTAAAGAATTTTTTACACTAATATCAGATGCCAGCAGCCAGTATAATATTTTAGGCAAAGATGCTATCACTGCATATAAACAAACTGTATTTATATTATGTGATTATTAATATACATTCACAATAAAAAAAAAAAATTCTATCTGTTGCCATGTCTCAATAAATAAACAAAGTCCTGGAGTTCTGATTACAGATGTTCAGGAAATAATGGTAAGCCATGCTAATTGTTTACAAGTAGGTTAACAATACATTATTTTGTTAATTTGTCTATATGGATAGCATGCATGGTGTCATAATAACTTCTAATATATACATGTCCGTGTATGAAAACGCTATTTGGAACTTGTCCGTTAAGCACAAATTTGGTCAAATGTCCATTCATGCTCTAGTACAACCCAAACAACAGTGATAATTTATTTATTTAACCACCATATCTATATCAAATACATGTACCAGGCAAGTAAACTTGCAAAAAACAATTGTTCAATCAATTAAAAAATAAGTTTATCTCTTTTCAATTTTAAAGTACAAAGCACAAATGAAATAAAGGGAGGTTATTTTCAAAATTACAAAACAACTCACCTCAGAGACTGTTTTCAATGGTGCACTTTCGCCTATTTTCTTGCCCTGTTCCAGGATTGCCTCCCCTGCCTTACCAGCAGTCTTACCAATCTCACTCGTGATCTCGATGCCCTTCTTCACATACTCAGATTTAGACAACTCATCATAGGTCTGCAACAAAATCAATAGAGCCTCAGTTTGGGAAAACTGGGCTTAATGCAAGTATGTAAAGTGTCATTCCAGATTAGACTGTGGGGTCCCCATAGGGTTATCAGTGAAACTCTTTTAAATTTTTATGGAATCTTTTGTTTAAAGTAAGTCTCTTCTAAATGAAAATCCAGTTTAGGCGGGAAGTGTTGTCCCTGATTAGCCTCTGCGGACTGCACAGGCTCAACTGGTACGACACTTTAACCCTTTGAGCGCTGGAACCGGATTTTGAAGGTTTTTGCAAACAGTTTGGATCCAGATGAGACGCCACAGAACATGGCGTCTCATCAGGATCCAAACTGTTTGCTATTCTGACAGTATTCATTGAAAAAAATCAAAGAAAATGCTTATTTTAGAAATTCAGCAGACGACATTATAGCAGACGACAAATTTCCCAGCATGCAAAGGGTTAAGCACATGCATTCAGCCCAGTTATCCCAGTACGAGTCTCAATAAATGAATGGTATAAAACATATCAAACACTAACTTTTTATGGAAAATAACATCATAGACACGTTTGTTCTTAAAGTTGTTTATTAATCAATCTTACTTTGCATAGACATATACATTATTTTGTTAAAAAGTTTTCTGTGAAATCAATTATAGACAGTAAAACTAAATGAAATCAGGTAATGTGAATAATTTTCTCGGTACAATTATGAATGTAAAGAAGAATTTGAACATACAAGGCAACAGACTGCCAATGAATATCTGGTTCTAGTGGCCTGACCTTCGGTTTCTTTCATGTTTGCAAGTTTTTGGAATAGTTCTGCAGTAAAATAAACTACATGTATGTAAAACATGACTGCTATAAATCAACATTCATTGATCTAGAAATGTTACCTCTGAAATCTTCTTCTTAAAGGCATCTGACCCTTTTGACGTTTCTGACTCAACTTTCTCCTACCAAAAAATACAAAAATGTGCAATATACAGGATTTGGATTAAATTAAATATTCTTATTGATAAACAAAATAAAATTACCCCTCATTCTTGTTGCTTAGAAGTTAATAGATTACGTGGCATTTTAAATAAAAACTGTGCACTTTGTGACGGATACTTCAGATTTTAAAATATATAACAATTGACCACTTTCCAGCTGTCAATCAAACTCAGATAATAGTCAATCAGATTTCGTTTATTGCGGCCACATGGTCCGACAAACAAAGACTGTCGGAGTAATAGAATAAGCGTTTTATGAAAACACAACTTAGTGGGCGGAGCGATCGCGTATTTGGCGACTGGTAAATTACCGGTAAAACAATGTAATGTCAAATACATTGAGAACAAGAGTGCCAATTTGTCATAGAATATGCCTGTTTAAAGGGACTGTAAACCACGAATGACGAAAAAAGAAAAGTTCTAAAATACCGTATTTTTTTACAATTATTAGTTTAAATTGATTAAAATATCATTATTGGTATATAACATTACTTGAAAAAAGAAGTTTTTTAAAATTTACTTTATTTTTGTATTCATTTATTTTTACTGGGTATGTCTACCAGGTAACTACCAGTTAACTATAAATAACGCAAGTAGATTGATAATCATCGTCACGTAGTAAACCCAGGAATGCAAATTGTGCATGTGTAGTGAAGTGTATATATTTTATATATAAAATAATCAATCTACTTGCGTTATTTATAGTGTGTTTATCGTTATGTCCCCAATTTCGCGCTGTACTTTCGATTTCAAATTGCGAAATTTTATTACCGAATATACTGAAAATATGAACTAATTTCAAGTAATGAAATATACCAGTCGTGATATGTTAATCAATATAAAATAATAATTGTAAAAAAATACGGTATTTTAGAACTTTTTTCGTCATTCATGGTTTACAGTCCCTTTAAAGGTCTGGATTACATTAATTAAGTTTGATAATTATACTATTAACTAGAAATGGCGCGGCAGAGGCCGATGCGTATCCCCACGTCGAATGTTTGACCTAGGGGTGCCCCAGGGTTGGTAATGGGGCCATGCAAAGTTGAGATTGACCATATTGTAATAAGAGAAGTTCAGTATCAATTAGAAGTGAATGTGGGCAGGGCGCCCCAGGGTTGGTAATGGGGCCATGCATAGTTGAGATTGACAGTATTGTCATAAGAGAAGTTCAGTATCAATTTGAAGTGAATTGGTGTAGAAATGAAGAAATTATAGTAAGGCAGTTTTGGGTGGGTGTGGTCTATGTGGGCGGGGCACCAGGGTTGGTTATGGGGACATGCATAGTTGAGATTGACCGTATTGTCATAAGAGAGGTTCAGTATCAATTTGAAGTGAATTGGTGTAGAAATGAAGAAATTATAGTAAGGCAGTTTTGGGTGGGTGTGGTCTATGTGGGCGGGGCACCAGGGTTGGTTATGGGGACATGCATAGTTGAGATTGACCGTATTGTCATAAGAGAGGTTCAGTATCAATTTGAAGTGAATTGGTGTAGAAATGAAGAAATTATAGTAAGGCAGTTTTGGGTGGGTGTGGTCTATGTGGGCGGGGCACCAGGGTTGGTTATGGGGACATGCATAGTTGAGATTGACCGTATTGTCATAAGAGAGGTTCAGTATCAATTTGAAGTGAATCGGTGTAGAAATGAAGAAATTATAGTAAAAGGCAATTTTGAGTGGGTGTGGTTTATGTGGGCAGGGCGCCCCAGGGTTGGTAATGGGGCCATGCATAGTTGAGATTGACCGTATTGTCATAAGAGAAGTTCAGTATCAATTTGAAGTGAATCGGTGTAGAAATGAAGAAATTATAGTAAATGGCAATTTTTGGTGGGTGTAGCCTATGTGGGTGGGGCGCCCCAGGGTTGGGAATGGGGCCATGCATGGTTGAGATTGACCGTATTGTCATAAGAGAGGTCCAGTATCAATTTGAAGTGAATCGGTGAAGAAATGAAGAAATATATTATAGTAAAAGGCAATTT
>VMBQ01008835.1:0-35554 GCA_007657795.1 Dreissena rostriformis
CTTTGATTATCTGTTAGTTCACTGATGTGTTTTACCCTGTTCATGATTTTCATCATTTTAGTCTGAAGCCAGAGGCTGAACTGAAGATAGTCATATTACCCTGAGGCCGGAGGCAAAAGGCTAATATGACTACCTTCAGCCCAGTATAAAGTTTGACGCTAGAGGTCGAGATGTCAATTAGAATGTCGGTAATATGTTGCATTTGCATTGACTTTATTGGGTGTTCTGTTTGAATACAATTACAAGTTGATTATTATGTTTATACACTTAAATGTTTTAGGCTTGTTAAAGGGTTGAAGATAGTCATATGAGTCTGAAGCCGGAAGCCAAAGTATAGCCAAAGCACAGTATAAAGTTTGCCGCTAGAGGGCGAGATGTCAATTAGAATGTCGGTTATTTGTTTCATTGCATTGACTGTATGGGGTGTTCTGTTTGAATACAATTACAAGTTGAATTATTATGTTAATACACTTAAATATTTTGGGCTTGTTACTGGGTTGAAGATAGTCATTTTAGTCTGAAGCCAGAGGCCAAACTGAAGATAGTCATATTAGCCTGAGGCCGGAGGCCGAATACTAATATGACTATCTTCAGCCCAGTATAAAGTCTGACGCTAGAGGTCGAGATGTCAATTAGAATGTCGGTTATTGCATTGACTTTATGGGGTGTTCTCTTTTAATACAATTACAAGTTGAATTAGTAACAGTTAAATGTTCCAGGCTTTTAATTGGCTTGAATAGTCATATTGGTCGAGTTAGACAGTCTATCAGGATGAACACCTTATCTTTTTTATGATAAAGATTATTTTGTTGGTGAATAAAAAAATAAAAATGGCGGTTATCGATGTCTACAGAACATCGGTTGATTTATATTTTGCTTTTTAATACACTTTGCGTGTCAAACTGAAATTTCAATCAAGTTAATAAAGGGAGTTACTTTTATTACATGCATGCAATGCTTGTGAATTTAATTAATAATTGTAGGATGGTTGACACGGTATCTCTTATGAAGTTCATCATTGGTCAACTGTGCGAAGTCCATTCTTTCACGATACTCTCGAACGGCCATTTTGCTACAAGCTGAATAACCAAGAATTCAACTAATTAATAACATAATAATATCAGCGAGTGCATAAATTATCTACACTTTCATACCAATAAACTACGGAACAACTTTATCAATTCTCATGGAATATGGAACTGTTACGTTGAACGCGTTTTTTGTTTACATATTTCTTTCCTCCAACAGGGACTTTTTTACAGATTGGCCAAGCTACAAGTTTCAGAAAAAAATATAGTGGATTCAAAAGAAAGAATGAATGTTTATATTCAAACAGCCCAAATAAAAAAATTGACTAAGAATGATGCTATACATATCGTTTCATTTAGGGATGATCATAATTCGAGATCGAAAAACTTATGTTATAAAACGTTCGTAACGCCGTTGATGGATACGGTCCACTGTTTTGTTAGGTCAAATTTGACCAAATTCATGACAATCTATAAAAGTATATATTATCTCCAAATGACTGCTTACATTTCCGAATTGAAGGTTTCCATAAAAATATAATATTTTTAAGTAAATTGCAACATTAGTTTATTTCCCTTTTTATCTCTATAAGTTAAACCTTAGTATATATGAGATTGAAAACGCTTTTATTTGTAATTAAAATGTATTTGTGAGCAAACAAAACACACATCATCTATTTCCCAATTTTAGTCAAAACGACGCATTTTTTTCCACGCCCAATCCCAAAATGGTGAAAAAACACTGGTTTGGAAAATAAGTGTTATATTTACATGCTAGCGTTTAAAATATGTTATTCATTTCTTAAGCCTTAATGATCCAGAAGGCGCATTGGGATTTCTTCAAAAATGTCGGAATCCCATAGTAGGCAAACATTGTGTATTTAAACTATTTATTGCTATTTTACTTATTTAAGTTCATTCAAAATAGTAATTGTTTTGCAAGTTATAACAGTTAATGTCATTTTTCAAAAATACACAAATCCGTAAACAAGTCTTTTTATAATAATATTATATTATACTTTCGTCTGATTTAAATCACAAAAGCGGTTATCATGAATGCCGAGACAGGTATTTTTTGCCGTTGTATACCCTTTAATGCGTTTGTTTGATTTTTAAAGGACGCTCACTTTCCAGCAATATCAGTAAAAAAGTGATAAGCGTTTATTTCGTACTAAAATTCGCTTTATATCTTTATATCTTTACTTTACTCGCTGCAAATTTTCTTAGTGGAACTGTAATTAGGTCATCCCGCTAAGAAAAGTTCGCAGCTAGTAAAGTCGAGATATAGAGCGGATATGAATACGATATAAACGCTTTTTACTTTCGTGTCGATATTGCTGGAAAGTGAGTTGCATTTTTACAATTAATACAAGTACTAAAGGGTATAAAACGGCGAAAAAAACCTGTATTGGCATGGACGTCGCAATCTTGTTCGTCACGTGATTACCCCCTCTGAATCACACAACTATCAAACAACAATCAATAACATTCGGTAATACAAACACTGTCATTTCAAACCTCATTTTCGCTCACAATTAATCACACAATTAATCACACTACACACACTTGTAAATAAATGTAAACATTAACATCACAGCACTAAATGTTTGTTTGAGTACAAAGCTTTAAAAATTAAAAAATTGTTGAATAACAGGAAGAACGTTGAAGAAACCAATAAATATTAAAGAACCCCTCCCTAACAATAAAAGAAATGAAATGTGAAAATTGTTTACATTGAACATCTAACCGACTAAATTTCCAAACAATGCTATGACATCGGTCAAATAACAACGATCCGGTAATTAATAATCATTGTGTGCTAGTTGCGCACCAACTATTGATGCCAGGCGTACAACATTATGTAATTATTACATTTATTTCTTACAGTGACATTTATTTATTATTAATGAAACATGCGCCATTTAATATCAAAAGAACTGATGCAGTTTTAGAGTTTTCAAGTTTGAACCTATTTATTTGAAGTTGATTTACTCAAAAGTGTATGTATACACTAGTACTATGTGCCATCGTGAGAGAATTGACGAACGCTCCCACAAATGGGGATTGAACACGGGATTTCATTTTTTTTCATAAGATAGACACAATTGGCTACGTTTAACAATAAATCATTTCCGGTTGACAAGGCTTCAACAAGACAGCTCTGTGCAAACTAGTTATGACTTAGAGTAAAACGTTTTATATTTTCGTATCAATACTTCTCGAAACCCGTCAGTATTTTATTGCGCTTTAAAGAGGGCATGTAGTACATGTACACTTCCCTTACTACTGGAGTCACACGTCAACTTACAAATACTTCGTCATTGCGTTTTGTCTATTATGATTTGATCAAACAAAGACATATTGACAGTTGCGTGTAACATCAATGTATCTTGTTTGGCAGTGTTAAGCAGATACACAAGTTTTACATTCAACTCTAAATATAAGTTTAAAGATTAAAACAAGCGAAAGTGCCCTTACCATAGGGTTCATGTAGTGTTTTACACAGCATAACATTTCTAATGACGTGAGCGCTGTGGCAAAACCAACCTTAATCATGTGTCTCTATGCGAAAAAGACTAGACTGTCACGACCGCTTTTGATAACATCAGAGGAAAGTGTCATCCATTTATGCAGCAAATCCTTTGTAGCGCTTTATGTCCACATAGTGAAGAGACGTACACAGTTACAGCAAATCCTTTGACTGATCCCTCATCAACATTTCTGTAAATAAAAATTGAACATAACAAAGTACCAGTGCAAAAATGTAATCCTACTTATGTATCTAAAAAATAATTTGAAATAACACAAAACTGACAGTCATGGTTGAAACTCTTATGGCTGGTAATCATCAGGATACACCAAACTTTAGCATGTACAAGTTTCTTAATTAATTTAGATATGTTATGAGATCTTTGTCTTTAATGGATTCCCTACACATCCAAATTCTTAATTAAAACTTCTTATTAAAATTAACTTGACATTCAAACTAAAAATAGTATTTGTACTTTTGTAGTGTTCTGATGCATATGTTTTAGTAAAACCTAAGTTACAAAGAATCATTTAAAGGGGTCAGAATTATAACAGTCACTATATGCAAAACATATGTTCTTTCAAGCAGTCGAAAAATCTGTTCCTAAGTGATCATCACTTCTTTCACCCAGAATGCATCTGTGCAAATAGTCGAGTCCTTTCCCTGTGGATTCATATAATTCATGAATCATCTGTTCACCTAAAATATAAACTGCTTTACAAACAAATATCCATAATTAAATTTAAACACGGTATTAAATTACAAGAATGACTGTTGCTTACTTGAGCATGCATGATTTTATGAAGAAAATAATAATGTTTTACTGAAATAATGAGATAAAAATGTTTATAGCAGAATCGTAGTATATTTGGATGACATATGAAATATAAAAATCTTACTTTTTACAAAATATTTTTTTAATCAGAAAATATGTTTTTCCAAAGCAGAATAAAACTATTATTGAATTTAATTGAGTATTGTCCAAATTAAAACACACACAAGTAAATAACACCTCATCTTAAAACGGTTTTGTGAATTGTTTATTCTTAGCTCAACAGAAGGGACTGTAAAATAATAAAAAGAAATTTAAACATTACTAAAAACAGATGTTGATGATTTTTTTATTCATGTTACATGTAAGTTTTGACAAAAATAGCTCAAACTTACACATATCTTCAATAATATTACAATCTGACATATAAACAAAGTATTACACCTTTAATGCCATAACATCTCATTTTAAAACAATAGCACGCCTTAAAATTTAGCCACTGCCCGCTGTATTAAAATCAATTTACCTTCCAAAACAAAACATTTGCTGTCAATGTTAACAGGACCTGTTCACTTTTTGGTAAATTGACAAAAGTGAAAAAATAGTTTCGGATCTGCATATTTCGTTGTAGTTATAATATTTGCCAGTAAACAGTAATACTGAACATTAACAATTCTTTAAAATATACATCATAATTTATATGCATCTTTTGACGATTTAAAAACCTTAAACAAATTATAAAGCGTTACAAACGCGAAACGATTGAATTATTTGGAATGTGTATCAACTCCGCTTAACTGTTAATCGGAATCGTCGTTACAAATCGTATCAGATCGTAATGTAGCGTTATTAAGCGTAGAACACATTTTATTCATTCTTACTTCCACATCGTGGAGATCTCAGTCGATCTTATGCAAGTAAGATGTCACGTTCTGATACAATGACTCTTATCGTTAATACCATTGGTTAAATCGTGTAAGATATCGCAACGACACAATTTATCATATCATCATGGAGCGGATGGATGCTTAAGGAACGTAGAACAACGTATCACTTCTTAAAATAACGTACTAAATCGGGAAATCGTGTCGGATCGAGGCCCAATCGACGACCTATTTAAAATGCTCCCAACATACTATATGTAATCGAATTTGAACTAACGGCTAAGCCGTTTAATATCGTCAGACTGAAATTGTTGTTTCTACGGTTACAGAAATAATTGGAAAGTAAAACTAATGAAAACGCATGGCATTCATAGAGATTATATTCTTCTATCGACAATACTAATTATATTTTCGTTGCATCATGTAAAGAAACATTTGTTCTTTTAAAACATTTTTATGATAATATCATACGTCGAAAGACATTAATGAATTTCGTACAACAATTCAACGACAGATAATTATGTGGGTTGTTTGATGGTTCTCTCAAAACACCAATGAGCTCTTTACTGTTGCGCTTCCTGGTGCCAATTAAAATATAAAATTATGTTTTGACGTTGATGGTAACATTATCTGACGGATAAACAACGACAATCAGACTCTTCAGTAATGAACAAAATGTATAATTATTTTTCTTAAATACAATATCTCTTAATTAAAGTGACAGTTTCACAATTTTGATCTGACATATGACTATAAAGATGACTTTTCAAAAAAAAATTGTTAAATATATTTTTTAATATGTTTATTTTTATGAAAAAAATATACATGAATAGGTTAAATTACAAGCATCATTGTTTCTGTCATTCAAGTATACCAATGAACCTCTTACAAGCATGACATTTCCGTATCATTAGTGCCATTTAATGACTGTCTCTGTACATGTGTGGAAGTATACTGCTCTATGTTGAAAAAAATCCATGTATCGCTTCATTTAGTAATTAATTTGTTATACTAAATGACACAATTAAAAATATGTTTCTAACATTACTGCACACTTCAAATACCGTGTTTTAATATATATGTATGTCAAATTAAATATAGATTAATTGTAATTATTACCGGGCTTATTGTACTATGAATTGCCTTTTTTCTCACTCATCAGTCCACCAAACATACATCGCACTCATTGTTATCACTTGACGTATATTCCAATTAGAACCGTGATATCTTAAAATGGCAACATTTTGAATGGGTTCTTACACCAGGGAAACATTAAATAAATTCAAAACACTATAATATTATGGCTCGTAAGAATATTCAGAAGCGCAACCGTGCAATTGGCATGTTGCAGGCCGGAAAGTCTTAAAGACATGCAAGTCTTCCAGGTGCAAAAAGATAAAACCATACCTTAAAATATTCATTTTCGCAATGCGTCTTATATTCGAATGCTATTGGTTGGCAGTTGAGGAGAGGCGTTGATACAGAAGTGGTTGTACCCAATGGTTTTCCAATGTGTTGTTGACAAAGCGTATGGTTAACCAGTATTGGACAAATGAGGAACCCGTACATACTCTATCTCTTAAATGGAAATCTTTTATCACTCGAACGTGATCCTGTGTAAGACGTTCGCTTTTGAGGAAATGTTCATTTGTATTTTTAGTGGCATTAGAAACATTTGACAATTCTGATTGCTTATCACTATTCAGGCGTGCTTGAAGTGTCTCTAAAAAATAGTTATTATAATTTAATGAACGTGTTTTCATTCTTTCTTGTTTACGGGTTGTGTCTGTAAACGGAATTCTAAGCAAAAATTATAAATTATGTAGCAGAAGAACAGTGAAATACAGTACATAGACTTGACAAGCTTGAAATAACCAAATTTATATCTTTTATTGGATGTGTCTTAAATCATTTCCAGGGTACGAACTACATACTCTTCAAAGCATTTAATGATGTCAACGAGTGAAAGAACAAGCTACAGAATGACAAGGACATTTGTGGCTCTCATGGTACAGCACGTACTGTCTTGTGTGTGCGGAATGCTTTCAGAACAATATATACAAACCTTTAAAGAAGTTTGTCCATACAACAATCTCTGCGAGGAAACTGCATCAAAGGTGAGCTTTTGTATTTGCTATGTTACCTATTACCTTTTGGCAAACAAATATTCAAGGTAGGTCATACTGTTTTGGTTTATGCTTCATTGATGGATCATTGCCATAAATAAAGGGCCAGGTGCTCGAATAAGGTTTCTCTCCGGCTGGTGCAGCTGAAGTTTCATTTTGTTTATAGTATGACCCGTATTATATGTTTTATTCTTATTAAAAGTTTTAAACAGACGTTAAAATATCATGAAATGGTTTTATGTTAGTTATAGAGTAATTTGCCGTTTACGTATTTGAAATGACATCTGGAGAATAAAATGTTTGGCCCTCTCCTGAATGTTTATACAAACTTGTTTCCACTGATAACGATGTACTTTTTCACATTAAATAATTTATATTAAAAAACAAATGACCAACATTTAAACATTTTATTACATTCTAATGATCACAACCGTTTGAATAAAATCGACAAAAATAAGTATCTTATTCATTGCGGAAAATTAACATTCGTAATTGTGCTTTGCGGTAAAATTGTCAACAAAAAAACAACAACAATCAAACTAACATGCATAACATATCCTTAACGTTGATTGTATTGAATGACTTGTAACACCAAGTGCACTTACTTTCGCGAAATTCATACCTCTCGATCATGTAAGCCCTCAGAGCGGTATCTGTTTGAATATTCATGGACGGATACTAGTATATCAAATGGCAATTGAAAGCTTTGTTAAAACGTACTTGTTCAATGATATGTGCTTAAAAAAAAACAATGTCGTTTTTATATTTTGGATACTTGAAATGTTTTCATTTTATTGTATTGTTGTATACATTTTTGGTAAATACCAATCCGGATCTGACTTCGTGTTGTGAGGAGTGTTCCTGTGAATCTGACTGTTACTCGTTTAAAAATTGTTGCCCGGATGCGGTCACTTTTGACGTCACAGAACAACCTTCAGTTGTCCCCTGTGTACCCTTGTACAATATGTACGGCACAAATTTTACCATCTACAAGCCATCTTATCTCTATGGCTACATAGTTATCTCATCATGTCCTCCTAGAAATGTCTTTCATCAAAGCACTTGCTGTGCGAAAAGGCTTCGCGATCCATCGACAATTTAGTCTCTGATTCTAAAGGTAGGTTGTTCCGTAACTTGGACTGTGCGCTGTGTCATGGAGTTACCGCGTTCACAAGGCGGGAAATACGTATAATGGCGTGTGATGGTCTGTTTTTCCAAACGATCGACACTCCAGAGGACAGGGACAATTACGTCCTTGACCATTGTTCGGCAGTGGCTGTCCCACCAGAAGTGAAAATAACTCGATGCGTGCTAAGCCCACAGCGGGCATGTGCAAAAACAATTGAATTAGATTCTGACCGAATGGATACAACAAATAACATAAAAATAAATAGACAGTCTTCTAAAAGCCTACTGGCATATGCAAACCCCATTTGTTTCCTTTGCAATAATCCATTTCATGGAAATAAAAATGAAGATCACTTATGCGACGCCGAACAATTTGGATTTAAAAATCAGGGATGTTTAAGAAACATTTTCTTACACACGCTTATTGATTACCAAAATCGGTCAGTACATAAAAAAAGTGAAGATAAATCATATCAACTGTAACCTGACAGAATTATATGACCACATTAAGGTAGGTATAGTCTTTATGAACACTAAACACATGTTATATGGCAAACGTTGCATTTATTTTATCAACTGAATCGCCATGTATAACTTAATTACCAGTATGCATACTATTAAGCATAAAATATTGACTCGTTAAATACAAACACAAATACATAGCATTTATATAGCGCAAACATTACTATCATATTATATTGCGCTTCACAATCACATATTAAGCATAAAGACAAAAACTTGTAAACAATATAAATTTCTGTTCAATAGCTTTAAAACAATCAGCATTTACTATTATAGTTCATACAAATGCAGACTTCATATTATTCCGACTGGAACGTTCATTGTTAGTAAAATTGTCCAAATAAATGTGTTCTCAGCCTTGATCTAAAAGTGGCGGCTTCAGACTGACTATTCTTGAGAAGCCAATTTTGTTCTTCGTCTAGGAATGAAGAATGTTCTCTCATTTTGAGACCTTAATTTTTAGTGTTCTCGAGCAGGGAAAAACATTTCCGAAAGGTATACCGGAGCTGTACCATGGATTACACGAAATACAAAAACTAGGACTTTACACATCACCCTGACTTTAACTGGAAGCCAGTGAAGCTGTTTTAGGAGATCAGAGGTTCTTCAAAAGAAGAGTTCAAGACTACTCGTGCAGCATGATTTTTGATTCGCTGTAGCTTCTTGATTTGATTAGCAGGAACGTCCGTAAAAAGGCCATTGCACAAGATTATATGCGAATGAACTAATCCATGAACTTATGATGAAGTAGATTATTTTGTAAGATGTTTATGTATAGCTTTGATATTCCGTAGCTGTGCATGAGCAATCTGACACTTTTTCTGGATGTGTTTGTCAAAGTTGAGAGTGTTGGTCATGATAACACCAAGATCTATTGCATGATTGACGAATTTCACTTTGCAACCACAAACAATCACACAAAGAAATAATGTTATTCGATAAGAACGAGAATGAAATGATAAAACTTAATCGCTTTTATTCGACCCATACCAGAGTAAAATTCACTTGTTATGTTTACTCATTTATCTCATAGCAGAACATAATTATATGTCTTGTATTTTCAGAAAAAAATGCCAGAGGATCATGTCCACGAGGCTCAATGGCGATAGATGGTCAATGTGTAAACTCAGTTAAAATGATTGGTATGGCAATAGTGTTTACATTTCCGATAGAATTTACGTATGTCGAATTAGGCATGTTGCAATCAGGTGACGTAATTGAGTGTGCGACAGTTCTTGAAGAGTACTTCCTAACGACATACGCCATTTTCTGTGAAAATGGTCCAAACACTCGAAGAGACTTGCGCTCCGTCATGATTTTTTTAACGGTAAGTTCCACGTGTCTCATGGAAACTTTGAAACAAAATGCGAGGGAAATGTCGACGAAGCTGACGTATCTAAAGGTGACCATCAGCGGACGTCTGATAACCGTGCTTGTGTTTGCCAACGTATCCTTGTACAAACCTCAAGGCAAGCCGATTGTGAAGGTTTATTTTGTGGCCGGTTTGGCAATTCCTGTTCACGAGTGTCCAAGTGTACAGCTGACCTTTGCAGACATGAAAAATGGCAGAATTTCAAACGGCGAAATGAGTAAACTTACGTTTAGCGATTGTGTTCGCTTGAAGTCATACGATCCTAACATTATTAACATATCGTACTTCAGAAATATACACGATAAATGTCCTCCATCTGATCTCCAAACAAATGCATCCAGGGAATATACGGTCTGTGTAGATTCGTATTTTTCTTCTTCCTCGGCTTCAAAATTGCTTGACGTGCTTTTGCTTTCAATAACTGTAATCATTATTTTTTAACTGTGTATTTCTATTTAATATGTATCTATATGTGTTCATATGTTTAAGAACATGCCTTAACACTGGGTAGAAACCCAAATGCTGCCCAATTACCGTATGCGACCACAGCTGGAATTATTTTGTTGTGTTGTGTTTTGTCTTGTATTCTATTGCAGGCGATGGGTAACTTGTCTTAACTAAACATATCGAATGGTATCATGAATTATTCTTGTACGTTTTCGGAGTTTCATTTATCCTTTATCTATCAATCGCTTCGTTGATAATAAAATCATATTGTTTTGGAATGTATCAATCGTTTAGCACTCGCGTTTGTGAGTGTAAGTATTGCTCATAGCGTTAACGTGAAATATCCGAGGCATGATGTTGAATATCTATGTGTACCAGTTTGCTTGACATAAAGCTAGACAGATTCACATTTAGGGCCAATGCTTGTGCCTTTTTATGTTCATATCGCTAAGTTGTCGAGAATTGTCTAATTAAATAATAAATAGATTACATAAAACTTTTTCACACAGGGACACAATTTCAATTTAGAATATTAAGCATTTTCTTTTCGTCAGAAAAATCGTAGTCACAGAAATAAGGGAAAACTGAAATCTGGATCCTGTAATGACTTACAAAGTACTTAAGTTAGGTTGATAAAACTCGGTATTTAGACAGAGGGCCGCAAGGAGAATTAGCTCGTTATTTCGTGATTTTGTTTCGATTGTACGTCTGTCTCAAAAAAATTGGATGTTACGATAACTCGAACAGTTTTTTAGTAAAGGTATAATTAATCGTGATTCTGCAAGGACTCAAAAAGTGTTCAAGGTTGAAATGATGAAACTCAGTACAAGGATAGAGGCCCAAATGGTGAATATGCGCGTTATTTCAGTTATTTCGCCTGACAAAAATTGTAGTTACTACGGTTAAAGAAATAATTGAAAAGTAAAACTAATGAAAACGCATGCAATTTATGGAAAATATGTTCTTTTTCCAAAAACATTAACCTGGAAGTTGAATTCTATGTGTATGTAACGGAGGTCTTGTTTATTATATGAGTTTTGTTACATTGTGTAGCAAACAATTTTGTTACAGACATTTTTATAAATTGATTGCATTATATCATACGTCGAATGACATTAATGAGTATCGTGAAGAAATTCAAAGACGAATAATTATGTAGTTTGTTAAGATGGTTCTACCAAATTACCAAAAGGCGCTTAGCTATTTCGCTTCCTGATGCCAATTAAAATAAAATTATATTATAACGTTGATGGGAACATTATGCGACAGTTGAAACAAATCAACCAGATAGTAAAGTTATGACACAACGGTTAATTATTTCTCTAAAATACGATGATATTAGTTTATTTAAGTGACAGTTTTATAATTTTGATCTGACATATGGTATTTAATGCGACTTTTCAAGAAAACATGTTGTTAATTATATTTAAACTATTTGTATGTTTATGAAAGAAAATTACAACTGATAGGTTTAATGACCAGCATCAATTTTACTCGCATTCAAGCATATAAATTAAACCATAGATTTATGACATTTCCTTATCATTAGTGTCATATAATGATTGTCGCATAATGCATGTGCGTAAAGTGTCGTCCCAGATAAGCCTGTGCAGTCCGCACAGGCTAATCAGGGACGACACTTTCCGTCTGGGACGACAATTTACGCACAAGCATTATGTTCAGTTTTCTCAGAACACGACACATATAATACAAAACCTACAAACACCACAACTTAAAATTTATAATTAACTAAAATGTCGTCTGCTGAATTTCTAAAATTAGCATTTTCTTCGATTTTTTTTCAAAGAATACTATCAGAATAGCAAACAGTTTGGATCCTGATGAGACGCCACGTTTTATGGCGTCTCATCTGGATCCAAACTGTTTGCAAAGGCCTTCAAAATCCGGTTCCAGCGCTCAAAGGGTTAANTACTTTTCATGCGGTATTATTATGAGTTGCGTTGTTTATGGAGTGTTTCATGGACATAATTGTTATATGTTTACATAATTTACATCGTATTGCGTGATATGATACTTCAAGTGGTCTCGTTACTGAATGTTCATATCATATCCTTTGCGCTTATTTGTCCATCATATGGTAATTGAAATCTAGAACGCAATACCCAATACCAGTTTATCAGTCAGTCAGTCGAATGGGCATTTGCTATTATTCTTCTTAGGTTGTCTAGTGTGTTAATAAGACACTTGCATGGAAAGCTATGGAACGCCAAGACTGCCTCTTGTTGAGAGAAACTGATATGTTGGGTTAATTTACATTATGTCACCTCAACCCAACACAATGTCAACTTAAACCAACATAATGTTTACATTACCCGACATAATGTTACCTTAACCCAATATACAGTTAACTTAACCCAACATAATGTCAACTTAGCCCAACATATGTCAAATCAACCCAACATTGTGCCAATTCAGCCCCACATAATGTTCACATAACCAAACATAATGTTACGTTGACATAAAATATTGCCAGCTAACCACACATATCATTTTGTCTCAACCAAAGGCAGTTTCATAACATATTATATTTACTCTGGTGACCCGTTGAGTTGATAAGCCAATCGTATTTATCGTCGATGTTCACATTTTGCCAACCGCACATTGAGGAGGCGTCGAAATCACAACTGTGTCTCACGTCTGTAATACACCACCTTAGTCTCCTTATTTCAAGAGAGGAATATTGGGGCTCGTATTCACCAAACTTAATTTTGAGTGAAACTTGGCATAAATTGTCTCTATCTACATCATTCTTCATAACTTGTATAACATTCTATAAAGGACATTATTACAAGTGGTAGCATGCATATTTTCAAAAGCTTTGCGTATTTTTTGGATCTAAATATAATCTTTATTCTAAAGAACACTAACACTAGGTAGGTGAATAGTATGCAGCATTTAAACAATTGCTAAACAACGGTTACGATAGCTATAAAATAGTTGGCGAATTGTTTGTTACGTTAGTGAGCTTTAATCCCATGGATTACAACCGTGTGATATTTTACATAAGTTGTCTGAAATATTGATTTGCATGGGATAGTACCAATAATATTTATGTTGTACTTTCCATATAATGATTTGTTTTCATTTTGTATTTGTACTGAATAGGCTATTGGTTCCTTGCATACAATTATGTACAGTGCAGTATTAACATGTATAAACGATTTATCTGATATTGATGCATAGATGAGGGTTCTTATCGTTACAAATATTAAATAATGTTGGTTAATGAAAAAAAAATGAAAAGTTAATGTTCATTTAAAAGGATTAACTTCGTGGTGGTAGAGGTGTTTTACGCAACAGAGAGAATGTAATCGCTTGGAGAAGTAAGTCAATCAATGTGCTAGACCCACATCTTGTTACTACGGATTTTGCTTGTTAAAAATGAAACTTCTGCCTTTGACGTTTATATGAACAAATAATAAGTTTATAACAATGATGTTGCCAGGTCTTATATAATTCCTGTGCTATTTCAAAATTTATCTCGCGTCAACTGAATGTCTATGACGTCATGACAGCAATTGTGGGTCCCAAAAGGCCTTGAATGCAGGGGTTGGAAAAAATACCTTTGCAGAAGAAGCCCTCTGGCGGGGACTGGACACTCAGCAGCACGCATTCGTCGCCCTTTCTGCATGGGGTTTCAAGACAGGGATCTTAAAAATAGGAAACAAGTGCAGTTTTGTTTCACTTTTCTTTGACGACTTTACTATTTCAGCAGTTCTTAAAGGTCATTGATTAAGTTGGCGAAAAAACGAACATTTTCTATGCATTTTTTTAAGTAAGTAAATGATCGATCAATGTATACACGATAAACATATTAAACTGTCATTAAAATAACTAAAATATAATTAAGTGTTTCCTTTAATCATCTGAAAGTAATTAAAGATAATTGAGAATAAGTTTTGTTTGTTTTTTAATTTCGTGTCAAATTTCATCACTTGAGCTGCTTTGATTTCAGTCTGACTATATGGTCCTTCAAAACATGTGTTTCCATTCAGTCGTTTCCTCAACCGACTGTTTACTCATGAAGCGTAACGAGAGGGTAAAATAATGTTCAGTATATAGAGGATATTTGTTGGAATCGGTGGAATATCGATTTTATTTCACGAGTGATCATAGAAAATAATATTTTCAAGAGTGGCGCAGCCACGAGTGAAAATATTATTTTTCTATGATCACGAGTGAAATAAAATCGATATTCCACCGATTCCAACAAATTTTCTTTTTATTATATGCTTTTTTTCATCGTTTATATACATTGTAAAAGAGTTTAACTGGAAAATTTCTCTGGAATGATGACGTCATTTCGTCAAAAAATGACGTCATTTCACAGTAAAGCAGTGAGAAATATCGATATTTTTCAGTTATTTTTCACCAGTGAAATACCAATTTTATTTCACTGATATTTCTCTATAAACCACCGGAAAGCATATAATAAACAAATATATCTCAATTTAACACTAAATAACGTCAACAAACAAAAGTGTTAAATTTTATTATATGCTTTCCGGTGATTAATAGAGACATATCAGTAAAATGAAACTGATATTTCACTGTTTTAAACAGTGAAAAATAACTGTGAAAAATATCGATATTTTTTACTGTTAACCTGCGAAATGACGTCATTTTGTTGACGAAATCCTTCATTATTCCAGCGAAATTCTTCAGTTAAACTCTTTACAATGTATATAAACGATAAAAAGGCATAAAATAACAAGAAAATTTGTTGGATTCGGTGGAATATCGAATTTAATTCACTCGTGAGCATAGAAACAATATATTTTAACTCGTTGCTGCGCCACTCGTCAAAATATTATTTTCTATGAACACTTGTGAAATAAAGTCGATATTCCACCGAATCCAACAAATATCCTCTATGTATTTAAAGACACGCCGTTCTAGCTCAAAATTACATGGGCATCAGGAACTGTGTTATCATTCTAGCATTGTGCAAATATTGCTTAAACTAAGCATAGTTTAAAGTTCATACTTTCCGTGGTAGGATATTGATCAGTTATGGTAACATCTTATGAAAGCATTGGATTTCTGTCGATTTAATGGCATACCGGTAAGAAACGTGGGAAATAATTATATAACAATGCTTACTAAAGATCGTGCAATTCTCCCCTTGGTACGCGTTCGGATTTACACCACCATCGTCAGAGCAGTAACAGAAGTACGGATATATAGCGGTGTAGCATACCCCATGTTCGCAGGGATTCGGGTCGCAGTGATCAATGGCTGAAATAAAAAGATATGAACCTCTTTTTAATGGTATTTTTTGTTTAAAAGCACTATCTACTGAGAGAAAATTCAGTGAAGGCGGAAAGAGTAGCCCCTGATTAGCCTGTGCGAACTGCACAGGCTAATTTGGGAGGACACTTTACGCTCATGAA
The DNA here is from genome assembly GCA_007657795.1 of Dreissena rostriformis. Lineage (NCBI taxonomy): Eukaryota > Metazoa > Mollusca > Bivalvia > Myida > Dreissenidae > Dreissena > Dreissena rostriformis. Next base: position 16,224 of record VMBQ01008835.1, read on the forward strand.
TTTAGTCCCGTTTTCACAGAGCGAGGTTCATATTCACGGAAATGATGTTTTCACGAGATAGCACCGTTTACCTTATTACTATGTGTATAATTATTGAAATTGGTATTGATATGTAAATAGTCATATAATGATCTTAATTGTCTAAAATTGACATATCTCTAATATATTCATATTTTCTTATCAAAACCCACCATTTCTGCAAGATATTTCATTCAATTCAATATTCTAACTGTGAAAAATAAACCAATATACTGAGATATAGATTAAATGTGTGACAACTAGCAACAAACTTTTATTTTCAGACCTAAACAGATGCTTACATCCTATTTCAGAAAAAAATAAGGGATTAAGGGAACTGTTCGCACCTTCTTAATTTGTCTCTATATAGTAACAATACAAAGGCTCATGTTATTTATTGAAAATGAATCATGGTTTGTCACATGACAATACAAAAATGTGTCGTGTTCTGAGAAACTGGGCATAATGCTTGTGCGTAAATTGTCATCCTAGATTAGCCTGTGCTGTCCGCACAGGCTAATCAGGGACGACACTTTCCGCCTAAACTGGATTTTCGCTAAGAAGAGACATCATTTAAACGAAAAATTCTATAAAAGCGGAAATTGTCGTCCCTGATTAGCCTGTGCGGACTGCACAGGCTAACCTGGGATGACAATTTACGCACAAGCATTTTGCCCAGTTTTCTCAGAACAAAACAAATAGTATTATCATAATGTTACCATTTTGGCACACACTGCCGTAGTACTCCTTCTGACAGTTGCAGGTGAAGTTGACGGAGTCCAAACTGTGCCGCTTACATATCCCAGAGTTCAGGCATGGGTTGAACGTACACGGATCTTGTCAAAGACAAGAAGAACCACATAGAAATACTGGATCTTACAAGAGTTGTATTTTTGCACAGTAATTTTTATTAAACGACATTCCAAAAACAACTGTTTTTATAAGAAGGCGGGTTTCTACGACATTAGATCGAACCTCTTCATTAATTTTCCAAAAAATGGAGAGATCAGATTTACATGAAAAATTGGGCAAACCGACAATTATCACCAGAGCGTTTTGAGAAATCATAAGCGAACAAAGGGCTGTTTACAGCGGTAGGGGATTAACAATAAGACAACGCAATCACAATTTAAAGTTTAAAAATAAAGTAAAACATACCTGGTGCAATAATTTCGAAATCAAAGCAATACTCGGAGGTTTGTTCCCTGAAAGTACATATAAACACTACCATCAGTAAGTGAGCTAATGCATTACGTAAAGATATTTTCCATATTCTATATATGTGCATGCTCCAATGTGACCTCATACCGTCAAACATATAAATGAATGTACCTTTTTAAATAATATATTATGTTATAAACTTAGATAGATTAAACAACTAGAACATGTGTATATGTTTTTGCGAATGAGTTCAAAACAAACATTAAATACTCAACACGGGAAACATCTATGAGACATATGTTCAAAACGTTTGTTATTGTGGGCAGGCAATTTAATATGTTGGATATCAGTTGCAATAACTTAATGCTAAACTCTATATAAAGAAATATGAAAGTGTAGACTTGAAGGGAAGGTAGCGCATTAACATATTGATTAAGTGACTCTTTGCCTGCAGAGAAAAAAGTATTTCCCTAAAGACTGGCTTCTAAATCCTATTGGATCACGCCAGCTGTATAAAACACGTGACTTGCCCTGAAACCGTCGAAGCTTGAATGCAGATGAGATATTGACTTCCGGGGACGCCATGGCGTACGACAAGCTCTGTCTTGTAGATGTCGTGCAGAACCTTCGAGACGTCATTGAATTTGGTGACGTTCATTGAGGACTGAGTTACTCGAACGTTTGTCACTGTACTAAAAATAAATAATAATGAACGATACCCTAGCCTCACAGTGGCATTAACGCAATAACATCACAATTGATGAACGTATGCCTTTTCACAAATTATAAAAAATACAGAAAAACGGGCTGTTTAATGACGTCATACTGCTATCATCCGTGACGTTAGTTAAAGCCACACAGCTTATTTGGCACAGAAAATTTCAGTATAAATACGAACCATATTTTATCTATGCCAATTTGAATATATCTGGTGGTTACAAGGTAGAAATCCGTCTTTTTTTGCGAAATGGACGTATACGTATAAAAATCCTACTTTCGATTTTAAAAGCGGTACCGTTTGAAATATAATAAATTACTTGCTTACTATGCTAAAGATTTAATGACAATTTTGCACACTTTCAAATTACATGTATATGTATTGATTAACATGTACTTCAGTTCAAGGTCAGATGCTTTAATAGTTTAATTGATATGGGGATTTTTTTCTTCGCTAGTTTAAAGTTAAATACAGGGGGGGGGGGGCATTCGTTTAGAGGCTGACTTTGCTTAAGTGAGGTAATATGTATCTGATTGATAACACGGCGTCCTGTTCGTGTTTGTCTTGCAAGACGATCACGTATATTTTTAACCGGTAAAACCATTGTATATTTATAACAAATAAAAACCACAATTCGGGTCTATGGTGCTCGTGCTGCCCTCGGTTTGTTTGAAGATCGTAGATTCGGAATTTAGGTTATGGAAGGAAACCCTCCAACAAATATGTTGTTCACTAACGTTACCATCAAGGAATTTTCTGTTCTAATATCACTTTTTCGGATACTACACATTATGTGTGCGGGTATACAGTAAACTATTGCCAAAGTTACAATCCATTATTTTCCGCAGGGTGTTTAATCTATTATGATATGTGTATTGCCGAAATATATTGGTGAAACCCACTCATTGCAACTTGACATTTTTATAACCTGAAAAGAGTAGATCTACTAATTAGTGTTAAAAGAAGACGCATTCATAATGCTTAACAGATAATACGTATACTTCCGTATAACATCGTTGTTGCAAATTAAGTGTAGCCTACCTTTTTGACTTAATGAATATCGGTAAGATACAGGTCGAGTTTGCAGTGCACTTCACAACATCTTTCATTTCGGGAACATCGACGAAATACGGCCCGTTCTGTAACATATATCAAACCATGTAAATAGAGAGTGTCCTTACATACAGATTCACTCATTTATTCTTGCATATAAACCTATGTCACCATAGGGAAAAAAACATGCTATGCCCTTAGAGAATAGTAAGCTACTTCGTATATTAACCCTTTGCATGCTGGGAAATTTGTCATCTGCTAAAATGTCGTCTGCTGAATTTCTAAAATTAGCATTTTCTTCGATTTTTTTTCAAAGAATACTATCAGACTAGCAAACAGTTTGGATCCTGATGAGACGCCACGTTCTGTGGCGTCTCATCTGGATCCAAACTGTTTGCAAAGGCCTTCAAAATCCGGTTCCAGCACTCAAAGGGTTAGAAAATAGTAAGCTACTTCGTATATTAGTTCCAAAGAATTTAGCTCTTAATAAAACTCATTTATCAGACAAGGACCCGTAATTACTAATCGATATTTAGACTTAAGTCTAAAAATAATGAATATTCTTAATACTGTTATGTTTTATAACTACTTAAAAGTGAAGTCTAGCATGGCATTTTAAACGTACATTCATAACATTCTTCACGAAGAACTTTGTGTTAATGACTCATTTTTAGCATATATACATGTATATTCACACAAAACATGTTTTCTTGGGTCTAAGTCAATTCTTGATTCTTATGTCTAAGAATTGGTAGGTGAATACCTGTCCCGGTCTTCAAATTTCTAACTAGGTGTAACATATATATTTTGTGTTATTTACAGTTGCCTTTTTTAGAGGTAAGTTGTTGAAGGTGCTCAAAGCTGTGATATATACTTCTATCTAATTATGTCTTCCTATGTCGCACAACCCTATATCTCAGGATCACAATTGAAATAAGTGTTTTTCAAACGCTTTTTGTGTCATCCTTGATATATAATGATGAATGTCATGTCTTCACGTAATGTATTTGATAATTCATGCATGTTTCTTTCTTACTTAAGTACATGTGTATTGTGTATTGCAATGTATAATGACATTGTATATTGAAATAAATCAATCAACCAATCAACCAATCAACCAATCAATCAACCAATCAACCAATCAATCAATCAATCAATCAATCAATAAATCAACCAATCAATCAATCATAAGCACTCTGTACGACTGTTTTTCGAGATCAATAAACATTGAGGCAAACCAATTTCGGCATGTTTCTTTTAAATCAGAAAAGTTAATTGCGTTTTGAAATATGCCTGCATAAAGGAATACATAGAGGATATTTTTTGGATTCTGTTGAATATCGATTTTAATTTACGAGTGATCATAGAAAATGTATTTTTTTCTATGCTCTCGAGTGAGAAAAAAAAAATCGATATTCAACCGAATCCAACATTTTATTTTATTTTATGCTTTTTTCACCGTGTATTTTCATTGTTAAAGAGTTAAACTTGCGAATTTCGCTGGAATAATAACGTCATTTCGTCAAAAAATGACGTCATTTCACAGTCAAACAGTGAAAAAATATCGTTAATCTTCAGTGTTATTTTTCACTGTTTGAAACAGTGAAATTACAGTTGTAATTCACTTATATTTCTCTATAAAAGACCGGAAAACATAAGAAAAAACCTTTTTATGTATAAAAAGCCTTGGCCACTTAACCGTATCAGTAATATAAAAATACAAATATCATGCATTTTAGTTCCTACCGATGGATGTTGTGTTCCGGGAAATACTTGTTCTGAAAAGAAGGAAATAAAACATACATTAGATTCATTTATTTTGTTTGACGTAAAATTTTGTGCATTCATAAAATCTGGCATTTTCGTTTGATCCTAAATTTCTGTTTTTTTTTTTTATATATATTGTCTGATGTTAGGTTTCGGAATAGAAAGTTCGTGTGAGATTTGATTTCGTGGTTGAGAGAACCAACTAAAATCCACGAAAACTAGTGTCCGATAAATAATAATGGTTTCAAAGACCTTATTATGAATCATGCATCTCGTTCAAGTATACACATTTATCAACGTTATGATGAAACTATTGCATCATCGTCAGAACTGTTTTTTTTTAATCAAACCAATTGTTATAGTTCGCTTGGCTTTTTAAAGCTCGGGAAACGTTGTGTTTATTGGACCTTACCTTTAAATTCGAGAATGTAGCACAGTTGTTCAGTAGTTTCAACACTGAGAACAAGAATGTACACAATGAGAGAACATTGAGGAAGAATACGAAATACAGTTTTAAGGAATTACCCGTAAATTATTAATTGACGACATAAATAGACGCTGGATTTCATTTTTATTTGTACGGAAATATGATTTTAAGAACACAAATTATGAAAACTCAGTTATACTACACCTTGTTCATACCAAAATTACACGAAACAATAGAAATATGAAACGAGTGACAATTCATGCCTTGAAACAGTCCTAGAGGGTCCAATATAGTGATACAGGTTTTGTTTGTGCTGATGAAACTAGAACTAGTATCAGGCTCGTTACAAATCGACTAAAGTTATCGCTTACACATGTTATCCACCGCACTGATGCAAGATAATGGTATAAGTTTTGTTGATAAAAAGAGAAACGGTATCAGGTTCTTTAGAAATAGACTAAACATATCGCTAACCCATACGTATCCACCGCACTGATGCATATGATATCACTTTTGAACTTGTCCGCGTTAGGCGTTAACGACAGCTCAACGAATTTCACGTCAGCTCTTCCGTCGGGGTCAGATTGGAGAGGGGTCGTCTGATACCGGTGAAGGTTCCGGGACGTCACAACGATCTTGGTAATATCTGTCCTGAATGACAATGTAATAATAACTCAAACGCTAGCCACTGCGTGATAAATATATGTATGATATATGCAAAATACGAATGCAATTTTCCGGTTTTCCAATAAATGTGATATCCTTCTGTATTCATGGATTTTCAGTGATTTCATTTCATGTACATTTGTCGTTTTACTGCAATCAAATGTCTATTGCGATAAGGCGAGAAAGTCAGGCAAATGAATCGTAAGACAGTCCGGAAGATTGGTCAAGCCAAACAAACATGTAATATTATTTAAACACTAACAAGTGGGTATTTAAATATTGTACAAAGTAACAGGACAACTCGTCCACTAACGCTCACACACTTGATATGCTTCTACGAACTACTCGAATAGTGCGTGTTGTTAAGATGATCAATATTAAACGTACGAGCTATCGTACGGCAATGCGAATATAGAAGCCCTCCAGGTGGATTCGCTGTAAATTTCGAAGTGGTGACCATCTGGCAACGTAGGCCAAACGAAAGACGGCGCTTGTATGTCTTTTTTAACATTCACAAGGAACTGAAAGGGATTGATGGTACAATGTATTCAGAAATAGCAAGTTGTATCTATTGTTTATTCTACTTAAAGTACGTTTTCACGGTGCATATACCTCGTGACTTTGTAAGATCTTTGTTGGTAGAATACTATAAACTAAACCATTTTGAATTGGATAAAGTGGAGAGCCCGCTCATTCGCGCGTTTGTAATATAAAGTCCGCACACTGATCCGACATTTTTTTTTTTTTTTTTTTTTNTTTTTTTTTTTTTTTTTTTTTTTTTAATCATGATATCTTTAGAAAACTCTCACAAATGAGCGGGCTCTCCACTTTATTCCATTTTAAATGGTGAAATATTTAAAAAGACATCCTTTAAAATGTTACATCGGAGGCGCTTTTGTTAATAGTGTTCTCCCAACACAGATCTTAAAAAGTCACGTGGTTTTGGTTATGAATGTTATTTTTTTCATTTACTATTAAGTTCAATTATGGAGGAGTAGTCACGGGACAAACATACGATTTATGTTAGTAACGTCACAAAGGTAATGACGTCATAATTCGTTCTCATCTTGTTCATTCTAGCTGACATTTTTATCGCAGCAAAAAGGAAACTGAATTATTCCAAAGTAATTCGAACGTTTAATTTATGATAATTTGTTTGGTCTGAACGATTAAAATGTAAAGAATGTGAATTTCTTAGGGTCACTCGGGTTTATAAAAACGTACTTTTTACGCTAAATTTCCCAATAATTCGACATATCACTTAGCAAACACAATTGTAACGTGTCGACACCCGTGCTTCGGGTCTTAAGTATGGCTCCGACAAAAATACACAGCACAATATAATAGTATATATAATTTCCTTCAGCTACCTTGCTTTATGATTAGGTATTAATGCAATGATTGGTTTAAAACAGTTAATTAAGTATAATCAAATGCTATAATCATATGACCTCGAGCACGCACTATGTATGCCTTGGAGCTATGTATGGAGACCTATGTCTCGGACTATGTATGGAGACCTATGCATCGAGAATATGTATGGAGACCTATGTCTCGAGCCTATGTATGGAGACCTTTGTCTCGCACTATGTATGGAGACCTATGTCTCGGACTATGTATGGAGACCTAAGTCTCGGACTATGTATGGAACCCTATGTCTCGGACTATGTATGGAGACCTATGTCTCGGACTATGTATGGAGACCTATGTCTCGGACTATGTATGGAGACTTATGTTTCGGACTATGTATGGAGACCTATGCATCGAGAATATGTATGGAGACCTATGTCTCGAGCCTTTGTATGGAGACCTTTGTCTCGCACTATGTATGGAGACCTATGTCTCGGACTATGTACGGAGACCTATGTCTCGGACTATGTATGGAACCCTATGTCTCGAGACTATGTATGGAGACCTATGTCTCAGACTTTGAATGGAGACCTATGTCTCAGACTATGTATGGAACCCTATGACTCGAGACTATGTATGGAACCCTATGACTCGAGACTATGTATGGAACCCTATGACTCGAGACTATGTATGGAAACCTATGACTCGAGACTATGTATGGAACCCTATGACTCGAGACTATGTATGGAACCCTAAGTCTCAGAACACGTCGAAATGACTGTGTGTCTGTGTAACTCGATACCCTAGGTTTGGAGCCTTATAGTGTTTGTATGAAGGTAAGTGATTTATATATCAACTATAAGCGACCCGGGCTGCCGAGGGGTAGGAATCCAACTTCAAGGCTCTCAGAACGTTTGAAGAGGATAGCCAGTCTCTATGTGCCAAAAGTCCCTAATGTATGTTAATAATATAATTTAATTACCTATTTTCTCGATCTTAACTCGACGAAGTCGGGAGCAGAACTGACTGTTCATTATTTTTTAATATGAGATTTATTAACAGGTCCTCCAGCGTCTTCACGACTACAACATGTATAGACCTGTCCCTGTGACCTTTCAGGGGGAAAAGATTAATTTTGAGCCAAAGTAGGTCAAATATACTCCGGTTTCCCGGGTATTCGCCAAAGATACAATTTAAATCCAAATAGACCAAAAAATAAAATAAAAAAATAGACAATTTCAAGAAAATTCCTGTCTGAACGCCTCCGCCAAGGGAGTGCAGCACACAGCTCCAACTTTATGGCCCCTCTCGTCGTCACCGGCCGTCGTCTTCATCCCCGAGACGGTTTCCCCAGCGCGTTCAGCGCACTGAGTACCGCCGCCCCGGGGTCCCTCTCTAAAGCCACCCCCTCGATGTCCTGGATTTCTCCAGGTTCGCCCCGTTCGTCTACTCTACTCTAGTAAACCCGCTGTCCCCTTCCCGCTACAAGGGCGAGTATGGTGGTGACCAGCTCTTCCATACATCTTCGTAAACAATACTTGGTTTGGTAAACTCCCGATCATCACGTTCTAAAGGACAGCGAACCCCGTTCCACTCCTGAACTCGACCCTGGACAAACTCCTAGACCAGGTTAATGATCCCCTACGGACAAAAATTCCGCTTGGGGACAACCGTCAACATGTTCAGGGAGACAGCGAAGTTTAGCAGAGTAGAGAAGACGTCCGGCTCGAGGGTGACGGACTCAGCTGGATTAGCAGAGCCACCCGCAGAGGTTCCCCTCTATAAGGAAATATGTACAGGTGAGAAGATCTTCTGCGGGCGACTCTCGCCTCGGTCGCGACGAGCACGCTCCAGCTGCTGACCGAGACTGACTGTTCACTGACTGTTCATTTTTTTTTTTTTTTTTTTTTTTTTTTTTGGGGGGGGGGNTATACCCGTGTGTGTGTCTTCATTTTTATCGAGTGCACCGGGATTGTCTCCCATATGGCCATCGCCCCCAGAAGACGTGTTAGTTGGTTACGGGGGATAGTGCAAGATACAGGAGACACCCCGTTCCAGAGGTGACCCTGTCTCTTTTAGTGCCCGGTGTATAGCACCTAGTACACTGCACCTCGGTTTAACGTCTCATGCGAGAGACGAGTTAGTAGGTTAGGTGCAGCGGGGGATCGAACCAGTGATCTCTGGATTGTGAAGCCAGTGTGTAACCACTAGACCACGGATCCGCTACTGACTGTTCATTTATTTTTTTTTGTTCAGAGTTTGTTTACAGGTTAATGCCCGCCCCTTCACGGAGTCATTATAGCTGGACCTGTTCTGACTGTCCATAGAGGAAACGCGCGCTTTTATACTTAATGTTCATGCGGCGTTACTCAGACATTTCCATAGTGATACTGTTGAGATCTACGTAATAGTGGTTTAGCTTAATTATATAGCATAATAATGAAGCTCTGGTCTTTATCAACGCAATAAACATTTATTAAACAAATGGATATAAAAACAACACACACAAATACTTTTCTATGTGTATATTTCAACAATGAATAAAACCGCGAAATTGCTTACCAGAAATCTATGGACGCTATTAATAGGCCTATATTAACTAAACAGAACAAAGTACCAAAAGTAAAAATTAACAGAGGAAAAATAAAACGGTGTGAGGGTAAAAATCGCCACACAATAAACACTATACTTATCCTGGAGTCACTGTCTCAGAACGGTTATAAAACAATAATATTTGTAAAAACAAATGTTTTGTTTGTAAGAACACTTAAAAGGGAAATCCAAATGATTCAAATCTAGCCAAAGAAATAAGTTTTTTGTTTCAAAAAGTAAAAGATCGGTCGCTTAGTGAAGAATCATCTTGTTATGCCCTACCTGGATAGGAATTGAGCTAAGTTGATAGACGCCTGGCGCAGATAGGTAGGCGCTTCCCAAGGAATACGTCTCATTATTTTCTTCGTCCATGCGTAAGGGGACTGCTATGGTATCTCCATCAGCGAAACCGTTGCCCGCCGTTGCCTCGATGTCTACCGTGCAGTCCTTCAACAACAATAAAAATCGATCAAATGTCAATAGCCGCTGGGTAACTTGTGCTTCTCTGGAAAACGGTTTAACTTTACTTTACTATCCAGAGTCTAACTCCTCGAAAGATGATTGCCTTTTTGGAAGATTGATATATTTAAGCGAACAATCAATTACCAATAACATTGCCAAAAAAAGCATTAAAACAGATGCATAACATAATCACATCATACAAAAATGATAGACATTATGCTTAGTTCTTCTCTTTTTTTGAATAGCCCTTCAGTTTGTTATTTTAAAAGGCCTATTTTTAAGACAATGTTGTTGCATGCTCTTCAACATTTCTAAAAGAAACGCTGTCGCTATAAAATGCGCTAAATTCATAACACTAATGTTATAATACCAGAAAAAAAATGTTTTTTTTTATAATGTCATTTTACACAGTATACATGTTTCTTGTCTCGACTAACCCTGAACGAACAATCGGACAAAGCGTTTATTATCAGGTCATTGATTTCAACTTTTTAAGAGTTTGTTAACATACAGTATACTAGTATGTCCTGCGTTTCCATTGAAAAACTAAATAAGTGAATAATAATTAAAAATGTTCAGTCTAACAATACTACCTCTTATAACCTTAGCCTCGTTCTGGGAAAACTAGGTTTAATACATGTGCGATAAGTGTCATCCCAGATTAGCCTCTGCAGTCCGCAAAGGGCTAATCAGGGACGACACTTTCCGCCTAGACTGGATTTTCGTTAAGAAGACATTTTGTTTTAACGAAATATTCGATACAAGCGGAAAGTGTTAACTCTGATTGGCCTGTGCGAACTGCACAGGATAACCTGGGATGGCACTTTACGCACATGCATTGAGCCCAGTTTTCTCAGAAAGAGGCTCCCCTTATACCAGCTATTGGTAACTCACCTGATGAACAACAACCCCTTTGGGATAATTCAGCACTCCAATTCCCCCGACGGATTGATATCGTTCCGCGAAACAACGCAAATAGTCCCCGTCCGCTTCTACTGCTGGTATTTTAAACGACGTCGTTTTATTGAAAGGGACACTGAATAACACAAAAATACAAATCAAGAGAAATTTCCGAGGATTTTATATACATGATACTACAATTTTAATATTTTTTAAGTTTGCAAAATAGTTTTTCGTAGAAATAATTCTTTGTTTGCTTGTCTGGATTTCAGCCTTGTTTAACAGCTGTTCATTCATATAATTGCGGTTAGTAACCTTACACATTCTTTTCCTGTTACAGCACAGCCTTTATAAATGGTAGACATGTGATAAGTCTTAATCCATTTGACTGTTTCTGACCGATTTGAAGTGCGCATATTAAAGAACCATGACAATACACATAATGTCATGCGAATCCTCACCGAATCTAAACGAACATAATAGAAATGTTTAGGTTATAATCATCCGTTTAACAACCTTTGTGTTTTTATAAAAACACATCCAAACTCACCACATATAGTTTTAAAAAGGTTAAACAGCCCGAGATTATCAACAAAGTATGAGGCGGTTCGTGAATTTCTTAACCCATTTATGCCGAGTGGACTCTCCCATCCTTCTAAATTGGATCAATTTATTTCCAACATAAGGGATGTCTAGTATATTTATTTCTATATTTAGAATATTTCTTACAGAAAAATTCCTTTAAGCAAACAGCGCAGACCCCGATGAGACGCCGCATCATGCGGCGTCTCATCTGGGTCGAGCATTCGTTCTTAACGTCTGCTAGTATAAAAAAGGATATTAAAATATGGTTTCATTACACATAGACTGCTTTGGTGAGGACCTTTGGTGAACTGTTTCGCCGCCTCGTATCGTTCCGCAGTTGGTCGTGTATTTTGCCTTCGAGTTGCCAAGACAACACGTGTTCGCGTGTTTGGTTTTGGTTCCTTGAAGATGACAGACAGATGAGATGGACAATTTTATTAGCGAATACAATCAGTACATATCAATATTGCATTTATTATGTGTAAGAATTTAGCAAAGATGCTCTTAATCATATAGCATTTATTTCAATTAAATAGCATGTCAATGGAATATGATTAACATAGTTTAGCTTACTAGCGGAGTATGTTCTGAACATATTCAGTGTGAGTTTAATGTTTGGAGCCTAAGTATGACTGAAACGAAATGGATATGAAAGTAATTATTACTACTACTATTGAAGAACATTTAACCCATTTATGCCTAGCGTCTAGAAAAAAAAGGGCCTTGGCAAACAGTGTAGACCCAGATGAGACGCCGCATGATGCATGTGTGCGTTATTTCGTTTGTTTCTAGTTAGGGCATACACTTCTCATTTGAATCTCTGGCAATTTCGTTGAAAATTTTCATTTTTCCAATTTGTTGATTAGTACAGCTAGGCAATACAAATGATGTGGGTATACATCTAACAGAAATTGTTACTGATTAACGTTTGTAATTTAGATAGTAAATAGATAACATAGTTTGAACGTTTCTTTGACAAACGGCATCGAATTCGTGTGTTATAAAATAATTTACATAAAAACTTTAAAAACAAGAAATGTTATCAATCTAGAATTGATTTTTTTTTAGTATTTCTTCGGTGTATGAACTGTCGGAAATAAATCCACAAAGCCCAATGAACCAACTTCATATTTAAATTAAATCCTCCGTATTCATGACTGGACTATATTTTCCTTTTTGCTGCGAAATAAGGTCATTATATCGCGCGAAACTAAAGGCTTTGACTTTTACTCATCGAGGCGATCATTTGTGTCGTGTTCTGAGAAAGCTGGGCAAAATGCTTGAGCGTAAATTGTCATCCCAGATTAGCCTTTGCAGTCCGCACAGGCAAATCAAGGACGACAATTTCCGCTTTTATGGAATTTTTTGTTTAAAATGTCTCTTCTTAGCAAAAATCAAGTTTAGGCGGAAAGTGTCGTCCCTGATTAGCCTGTGCGGACTGCACAGGCTAATCGTGGACGACACTTTACGCACATGCATTATGCCCAGTTTTCTCAGAACAGGCCACATTTACGATATACCGTGTGGAGTAAATAACTGCAACAAGGATTACAACTATGATAAAATTACAGTTTAAATTCACGTTGATTTGTTACTTCAAAAATTGCATAATAATTTCGGTATTTCATTGATGTGTGAACTGTCAGGCAATTTCGCGGCAATTTGCATAGAAGCAAACACATTTATGTAAAACGGAATAATTTGAATACGTAGAGGGGTCATTAAGCTAGGAATACATATGACTCGCGCTCTGAGAAAACGGGGTTAAATGCGTGTGCGTAAAGCGTATTGCTACATTAGCCAGTGCAGTCAGCACAAACTAATCAGGGACATCACTTTCCGCCTAAACTGGATTTTCGTCAAAAAGAGTCTTTCTTTATACAAAAAATAGAATAAAAGCGGAATGTGTCGTCCCTGATTAGCCTGTGCGCACTGCACATGCTATCTGGGACAAAACTTTACGCACATGCATTAAACCCCTTTTCTCAGAACGCGTCTCATATCATATGGGCAAATTATTCAATTAGGATGCACATAATTGTTAAACATTACCCGTCGGTGCTATTCGACTTCAGGATCCTCCAGTTGTCGCCCATGAACCTAACATATAAATAATATGTATGATCCTCGCTCTGTAAAAAGGGGGCTTAATGCATGTGCGTTAAGTGACGTCCCAGATTAGCCTATACAATCCGCACATGCTTATCAGGGACGACACTTTCCGCTTTTATTGTATTTTTCGATTAAAGGAAGACGCTTGTTGACGAAAATACAGTTTATACGGAAAGTGTCGTCCCTGATTTGCCTGTGCGGACAGCACAGGTTATTCTGGGACGACACTTTACGCACATGCATTTAACCCCATTTTTCAGACTTTTAACTTAAACAACGAATAATAACGACCGATAGCACAATCTTTTTATTGCAACATTAACGTGGGATTTAATGATGAAGAATAATACTTAAATACTCATAATTATTAAATATTTTTATTGTGGATTATAACCAACCTTTGTATCATGCATCCCCTGTTATTAAAACTGCCATATACATAGATACGTATTTTTTCGGAATTAACAAACAATCTAACAACGTGGTCCGGTACAAAAAAATGACGTGTTGACCAAAAGGCTTACCTCAAAATTTCGATGCTTTTATTTACTGGCATGTCAACTGAAAACTTCATCATCTCCTGCTCCCATAGGCCCCTTTGATTAACAGCGATGACGATTTCGGTGACATTCCTATGAACATTACTGGTGATGTCTGCTGTTGTGCGATTCTTGTTCACTGCCGAGTTAAACGGATCCGTCGCGTCCCTGAAATTAAGCAATAAACACACGAACAGAAAAATATGTGTTTTCAAAAACAACTACAAAGTGTTTAGTTTCGTTTAATTGCAAGACTGATGTTGACCCAAAATCAACTGTTGTATTTGTTTTCTTTTGCGCAGAAATGTATTGTGCATACCACCAAAACTGCACTGTCACTGACACGAAATACGTGCGTCATTCGTTAAATGCTAACATTAGAGTTTTTTCACATGAATAGTAATGAATGTATCACCATAAGCTTGGTCGCTTTTTTCACAAAACCATACAAGCCCCCGCAAACATTTATTTTTAAATTTAATTCGCCGATGCCTTTATTGTAACTAGATCCTTTGAATGAACTTTAAACATCCAACTAACTAATATTACACGCAGTGTTTTATACCGGAAGGGAAACTCCGCAATAAATCTCCCGAAGTACGAGGCATTGTGGTTTTGTTGCTCTACCAGTGACCTTGACATTTGGGTGGACACGCCCACATCCGCCTCTGAACACGTGGGCCCACACGGCCCCGTCCCCAGGACCCAACCTGTGATCAGTTCCACATTTGCCTAGGAGACAGATGATAGCGCGTTCAGTCCAAATGTTGTGAAACATCAGTTTACACAAAATATAGTGTAAGCGGTAAACAAACTCTTTCTAACCAAAACTCACTGGAACACCAGTATTAAAATATAGTTTAAAAACCTTTATGGAATGTTTGTTGTCGAACACAATTTCTCACAAAAGTATGTGGCATCGCCAGTTATCAAAACTCACAAGTATGTGGCATCGCCAGTTATCTCAACTCATAAGTATGTGGCATCGCCAGTTATCTCAACTCACAAGTATGTGGCATCGCCAGTTATCTCAACTAATAAGTATGTGGCATCGCCAGTTATCTCAACTCACAAGTATGTGGCATCGCCAGTTATCTCAACTCACAAGTATGTGGCATCGCCAGTTATCTCAACTCAAAAGTATGTGACATCGCCAGTTATCTCAAATCACAAGCGTATTGGAACGATTGTGTTGAAACAAAACAGATTAAAATGTCAACGAACGCCATACAAAACACCCAATACATGCTTAATTTTACTGTTAATCTTGAAGAGATTTGTATGAACTTATTCAAATAAAATTATACTAAAAACCTAATGAAATCTACAAAAGACACAAATGAATGGAAATGATTGCAGTTACACGTTATTGCACAAAACTATGAGGAAACGATCCTTAGACATAAATTATAATGAACGAAAATGGGTTCTAACATCATTTAATTCAGGGAGCAATGAGAACGAGTGTAGTCGCATAAAAGTAAAACCTCAGTTGAGAATAATATTGTTTTCTGTAAAAATTATCAAAAACGAACAACAGAAACCGCTAATTTTCGGTAAAATCCGAAAAATGGAATGATGTTTTTTTATGATTGTATTCATATTTATTTCGCGACTGTATTATTTGTTTGACTATTCTGCTTTTATTTATTGATGTCAAGAAGGGCGATTAATATTCTCCTTTGGCGTTTAATCGCCGAATTTTAAATGTGATACATTTTAGGAATGGACATAATGGGTGTCGTGTTCTGAGAAAACTGGGCATAATGCTTGTGCGTAAATTGTCGTCCCAGATTAGCCTGTGCAGTCCGCACAGGCTAATCAGGGACGACAATTTCCGCCTAAATTGGAAGAAATTGCTAAGAAGAGACTTCATTTAAACGAAAAAAGTCATAAAAGCGGAAAGTGTTGTCCCTGATTAGCCTGTGTGGACTGCACAGGCTAATCTGGGACGACACTTTACGCACATGCATCATACCCAGTTTTCTCAGAACACGACTCAATGGTTCTACAAACCTGAACGTTGCCATTGGGTAGATCGTCAAGTGTGAAGCTGAATGTTCCACCAGTGAATTCTGGAGAGCCGGATACGTTCTGCACCCAACACGAGAGCACGCAGACAGCCACATATATGAGGGTAGCCATGTCTTGCGTGACATGAACACATATCATATGAGTGAATATATTATTGAAAAGGATACAATTTACAAATTAAAAATAAATGAATTGAATGTTTCATATCGAATAAGTTAAATTATAACAACAATTTTTAGCTTTATACCGCTCGAAAGTTTAGCACATATGTTGATGGAGTCATAATACGAAAACGAATTATATCCGTTAAAAGCCATAAGCGTTGTCGTGTTAACCCATTTATGCCTAGCGTCGAGAAAAAAGGCCTTGGCAAACAGCGTAGACCCAGATGAGACGCCGCATGATGCGGCGCATGATGCGGCGACTCATCAGGGTCTGCGCTGTTTGCTTTAAGAATTTTTTCTGTAAGAAATATTCTAAATATAGAAATAAATATACTTGACATCCCTAATTTTGGAAATAAATTGATCCAATTTAGAAGGTTGTGAGAGTCTACTAGGCATAAATGGGTTAATGTATTTAAAAAAAATAAAAAAAAAATAAAGGGAAAATGTGATGTTTTCGGTGTATAATCAAATATTCATTTCACACGTGGTTATAAAAGAAAAATTCACTCGTGAAAAACAGTTCGATCAGACACCAACATCAGCTCTTTTCATTCTCTAAATTGTGTCGTGTTCTGAGAAAACTGGGCATAATGCTTGTGCGTAAATTGTCATCCCAGATTAGCCTGCGCCGTCCGCACAGGCTAATCAGGGACGACAATTTCCGCTTTAACGGAATTTTTCGTTTAAATGATGTCTCTTCTTAGCGAAAATCCAGTTTAGGCGGAAAGTGTCTTCCCGGATGAGCCTGTGCGGACTGCACATGCTAATCTGGGATGACAATTTACGCACAAGCATTATGCCCAGTTTTCTCAGAGCAAGACACAATAAAATTTATCCTAACCCTTACAGGGCAAAAACAAAACTGAACAATCATCAAGTCTTATTAAAATTATTGTGTTAATTTCTCAACTTACATGTAACTATTATGTTATTTATCGATCATAGCTATTCCTGTCTCAGAAAAAAAATCCAACTTTTATAATTGAATCGAATACAAAAAAAAAATGGGAACACTTTGTTCTTACATGTCTGATAAGAGTGGAGTGTACTGGGTCACGACATTTATCTGCGCTTCGATGGTTATTTCACAAGGTTTCTGAAATATAAACAAGAGAGCGTGACTTAGTTTAGATTTGAATATCTATGCTTGTCTTACACACAGGAAGGAAGCCCATTTTTTATATAAGCTATAATAGAGACAAGGAGTTCAACTTCGTTTACCGTAAAACTAGACCATCTTAATTGTAAACCATGTAACTCGAAGGTTTTTAACGAATCAACTAAACACCGGTTGTTTTCGAAAGCTAATAAAATACTTTATCAGGAAAAATTGGGCGGGCGGGNGAAATAGTAATGCAAGTACACGAGCATTGACTGACGATTTATAGAATCGTATCATCATCCGATAAAGCCTTGCCTGTTCTTATGAAATTTGGGTGATTACAAATTTGTAATTCACTGTTTCAAACAGTGAAAGATATTAGTGAACAATCTCAATAGTTTCCGCTGTTAAACTTTACGACTTTTGGTTTCTGAATGAATACAGTAAATGTAACGAATCGACAGGGATGCAGGACTCTTCTGAATGAATACAGTAAATGTAACGAATCGACAGGGATGCAGGACTCAAAGTTTTTGACAGGACGTCATTCTTGTGTGTTTGACGTTCATATTTCCGCTTAATTCTCCTTTTAGGCACTATAAAAACAACGGCGATAATCAGAAACAAATAATTTCTCATTACAATCGATAATCTGCCGAAATAAACTAATTTACTCTGTGTATTCATTTGAAATTCGAAACTCAAAAGCGTATTTAAATGCTTTACAGGACCAATGTTGCGCTACGGTAGGTACATAGGAGAATTGTTTGAGTACGGTAATTAAAACAATAAGGTGTCACCGAGATTATCGCGTTCATTTGTACACCAAAAATGTTTCACTCTTAAACACCGTAGGTGGGGTATGGTTTTTGGCGTAGTCATTTGAAAGCAGAGAAGATTGGATAATTATTGTTATTATTGTGATAATCATGTGTTATACAGAAAACAATGATTGATAACTATAGTGAACTTTAGTTTTAGAGCTTAATGCGCAATTTTGTAAAAGACTAAATGCATTACCCCAGGACTTTCGGGTATTACATATTCTAACTTTAAGTATATAATGACGAATTACGTCCCTTTGCGGGCCATAGAAACAGCCAAACTTATTGTGTTTGAAGCCAAAGGAACAAATACGACATTGAATTAATTGTTAACCTNATTGTTATTATTGTGATAATGATGTGTTCTACAGAAAACAATGATTGATAATTATAGTGAACATTAGTTCTAGAGCTTAATGCGCTATTTTGTAAAAGACTAAATAGATTGTCCCAGGACTATTCGGGTATAACATAGTGTAACTTTAAGTATAAAATGACGAATTACGTCCCTTTGCGGGCCATAGAAACAGCCAAACTTATTGTGTTCGAAGCCAAAGGAACAAAAACGACATTGAATTAATTGATAACCATTAGAAATGTAAACATCCTCATCAACAATTGTTCGAACTCTACATTGAATAGTTGGTGCATTATAGCCTAGTGTTCAGCTGGAATATTAAAATATGAACATTCTCATAGTCGTTGCGTTATATTTATTTATGGGATTAAGATAGAATGAGAGGAATATAGAAATAAAGTTTGCCTTTTTTTAATCGTAGGTCTTTGTTTTATAATGACGATGATAACTTGGTGTATACGCACATCAGGATACTGGTAACCCTGTAGGATACCGT